>JAQFZP010000130.1:0-56842 GCA_034695745.1 Geophilus truncorum | reverse complement strand
AATGAAATAGTTTCAATTTTTAACTTCCGGTTTCATACGTTTCTATAGTAATCGACGCACATGTATACAATCTTGATAACTTATTTTACTGTCTGCGGACGATCGAGGAGTTATTGATTTAGCGATTTATAGGAATTGACCACAAATGTCTCGTATAATTGTGAAAAACTTACCGTTACAGGTATGTATTGTTTATTATTTGTCTTATAACTCAAAATTCATGCCTGTATTATATTCATGTTAGGTAACAGAGAAAGAATTACGGAAAGTATTCAGTGAAAAAGGCGAGATCACTGACATTCAAAGGAAATTTAAGGATGGAATCTTCAGAAGGTTCGCGTTCATCGGTTACAAGACGAAATTGGAGGCAGAAAACGCGAAAAATTATTTCCAAAACACCTTTTTCGGTCCATCTAAAATGCAAATTGAAGTTTGCGCTGATTTAGGTGCAACCGATAAACCCCGAGCGTGGAGTAAATATGCAAAGGATAGTTCGCGATTCGAAGATGATTCGAAATTAAAAGAGGAAACAGAAAAAATTGTGGTAAGAAATTAAATGAGATCTTGTAAACAGAAAATCTAATGCTGTAATACTTTATTTGGTAAACACAGGAAAAGGGGAAAAAAGTAAAGAAAAAGAAAGAAAAGGCTGAGAAAAATGAAGAATTTGAAAAATTGAAGACGGATCCTGACTTCGTCGAGTTTTTAGATGTGAATTTACAAAACAGAAATGTCAGTGAAATGGACACGAATGATGACGTAGATGATGAAGAAGATGAAGGGGATGATAAAGATGATGTGACTACAGAGTTGGAAACGCAAGAACCGAAAAAAAATGCAGATTTAGAGGTAAACAGAAAAAATAAATTAAAATTTCTTTGATTTTAATTTTTTATTTACATCGCAGTTTTTAAAAAGCAAAATAGTGGGCAAAAAGAAAAAGGAAATTGTCAAAGGAGACAGTGAATTCACAATCGTTCTTCGAAATTTACCGTACAAAGTTAAAAAGGTATTGAAATTCAACTTAAACACCATCTAAAAAAAATGACATTAACACAGTTTTTTTAACAGAGTGAACTTAAACCATTTCTTCAACCTGCCAAACCCATAAGTTTACGAATACCACCAAAGATCAAAGGAGTAGCTTACGCGAAATTCACTACCGAGAAAGAAATGAAACAAGCACTACGCAAAGATAAAAGTTTCTTAAACGGGCGGAAAGTTGAAATTACAATTTACAAAACAAAACAAGATAAAGAAAAATGCGAGACAACAAAAAAAGCATATTGGGAGAAAGCTGCGAAGGAACTGGAATCAGAAGAAAGCATAGCTGAAGTAAAATTGATAAGTTCATCCCAAAAATAAATTAAAATTCTTTAATTCAATTTATTTAATTTAGTCTGGCCGATTATTCATTCGCAATCTGCCCTATACTTTGGTCGAGGATGACTTAAAAGATTTTTTTTCCGGCTACGGGCCATTGACCGAGGTCAATTTATTGATCGATGTTAAGACGAACATCAACAAAGGAATTGGCTTCGTCACCTTCATGTTTCCCGAACACGCTGCTAAGGCATACAGTGAACTTGATGGGAAAATTCTGCAAGTAAGAATTGGAAAAAAAAAATTTAAAATACTAAAATTATAATTAACTTGTTCATTTTAGGGTAGAATTGTACATATCCTACCAGCTAAAGCAAAACCTAGCGAAGATGAAGGTGGAAATAAATCATTTAAAGCAACGAAAAAGCAGAAAGAAAAAGCACAAAGTGGTAGCGGACATAATTGGAACTCTCTGTTTATGGGTGCAGATGCAGTTGCAAATGCAATGGTTAAACGATACAATACGACCAAGAATGAAATTCTTAATCCTGTAAGATAAGATTTTAAATTTTTTTTTGTTGTTTGAAGTAATGTTTTTGTGATTAGGAGTCGTCTGAGAACGTTGCCGTGAGATTGGCCTTGGGAGAAACTCAACTCGTTAATGAAACCAAAAAGTTTCTCGTGAAGAACGGGGTTTATTTAGATGCATTTAATAGCATGGATTCGTCCACTGAGAGAAGTAAAACCATTATTTTAGTTAAGAATTTACCTGCTCATGTCTCGGCCGAGGATTTAAATGAACTGTTTGCGCATCACGGGAGTGTGAAACGAATCGTTTTGCCCCCACATGGGATAACGGCCATCGTTGAGTTTTTAGCACCCGCTCATGCCAGAGATGCGTTTAGGAAATTAGCTTATTCTAAGGTTTGGGATACTAGTAATTTTGGTGAATTATTTAATTTAAAATGTTTATAAATTTAGTTTGAAGAAATGCCGCTGTATTTGGAATGGGCGCCTGTTGGAACTTTTAGAAAAATTGAACCAAAAGATGCAGAAGGTCAAGATAAAGAAGAGAATGAAGATGATGAGAGAGAGAAAAAAGAAAATAAAAGTGAGACAGAAGAGGAGAGTGATGATGAGGAACCAGAAGAAGATACGACTTTATATGTGAAAAATTTGAATTTCGAAACAACGGATGAGGCCTTGAAGATTCACATGAGTAAATGTGGTCGTGTTCATTCTGCAACTATTTCTAAGAAACGTGACCTCAAGAATTCCGGTAATATTTCTTTTTTAAAAAAATGTCAGGGTAAAATTTTAATTTTTTTTTTTTTGATATTTTTAATTAGGATATTTATTATCGTGTGGATTTGGATTCGTTCAGTACAAAACAAAATCAGAGGCCAATAAAGCACTCGAAGAACTTCAAAATTCATCATTGGAAGGTCACGAGATTAGTTTGAAAAGAAGCAACAGGACTGTCATGTAATTAAATTATTACAACGAGGAATTTTTGTGTATTAAAATTAAAACTTCAAATTTCAGGTCACCAGTAAAAACAGCGCGGAAGAAAAGCGATCAAAACACCAAACAGAAATCGAGTAAAATTCTTATCCGAAACATACCTTTCCAAGCAAAACAATCCGAAGTGGAAAAACTCTTCAGGTCTGTATTTATTTAAAAAAAAAAAAAAAAAAAAAAAATTATAACGCCGCAGTAACCTGGCGCCACCTACCGCCACAATCCCCAACCACATCTCCTATTTCCGTTTTCCATCAATCGGTGTGGCAAAAAGACGTAAAAAGGGGGAGTGGTGAGATTCCATTACGTTTTCCAGAAGCTTTTTTTTTATTTGAACAAAAAAAAATATAAATTCAACTCGTCTCCCTCTCCCACTTTTGGTCATTTTTTGCCGTCGGCGCCGCCGTTCCGCGAGGTGGGCAGACCTTGCCTGCGGCATTGTGCCTTTTCCTCCCGCTGCCAGTTTATTATCTTCCTACTCCTCCTCTCACATTTTTTTTTCCTTTTATTTCTCCTCCCTTTGTGGCGATGTAATTAGTCGATTGTGCGTTCGGGGCTGACCGGTGAGGGGGCGTCAGCCGTAAACAAAACTACTTTTCATCCTTCCCACTCCCCTGCACCCCCCACTCCCCCCTACAGCCTCTTCGAGTGCGAGGAGACGCTCGAGATGAGAAATGGCGCCCTCCCGCCATTAATCACGTGTTGGGGCCGCCGGTGACGCCCCTTCTTTCGAGCGCCGAAAAATTCCTGATTGCCTCTGGCGACGAGGTGAGAGGGGGAGGAGGAAGACGGGGAGGGGCAGGTGATGAATCTGAACGAAAACAGGAGCCGGGAAACCGCCCCCGACCTCCTCTCGATGACCCCGAGCACCTGGCGGCGAATTGGCCAACTAATGGCAGTCTCAAGATGGCCACTCGGCATGTATTGTGAGAAATGAGTTTCCTTCAACATGATTAATTGGCCCTCGCTCGCCATCCCCGCGGCGTTTCTTCTTTGCTTGACCCCCTAGAGGTGGGAAAAGAAAAGAGAACGCCGGGCGACAAAACAAAAACCGCCCGCAGATTATCACCGGTCGCGCCCGCCCTCCCTCCCTCCCACCGCTCACCGGTCCCCGAATCGTGGCCTTCCTTATCAACCTTATGGTCGCTTTATGATCGGCTGGGAAAAGGGGATCGGGTTTATGATTATTGTTTCTTGACGCCACTACTGACTTGCGAACTCGTGTGATGTACTGCGAACGAGCTAAGAGTTATGGCTAATTATAAACATGAAATTTTTTCCCCGTTTTTCGTGGTGGGCCTTAAAATGTATGTTTTTGTTGCACGTCACTAACAGCTTTTGCCATTCTTTATGCACGTTAAATGGGCTTTCCAGGGTTTCGCAAAAAAAAATTAAATTTAAAAATTCAACTTTTTATTTTTTTAATGATGTGAACTGAAAATTCACAATTTGAATGAAGATATGGTCAAAGATGTGGAAATAAGTGTTGAAAAAGTGGAATGGCATAAAATGTAGCTTAAAATTTGATTATTTTGTTACAATTTATCCAAAATTTGATCAGAAAACGAAAAATTTGCCTGGGGTTGGACAAACTCAAATGTCATTGACGAGATTTATAGGATTTGTAAAAATTTTACAGATTTTTAGGGACTGTAAAAGGATTTGGTTAAAGATTTAACATTTGCAAAGATTTGAAAAGATTTTTATAGATTTTTTTTTTTTTGACCCGTCGACGAGATTTTCGAGTTTGTCCAATTCCTTGAAAATCTGTCATTTAACAAACACCTACTGACAATTTTGTCAAACTTTCAACCTGTTTGACCAATTTCCATCTTTCCTGGAAGAAAGCCACCGAGTTGACGAAAACACAATAAAAAGTGTGCTCTTTAAGAGGCAAGTAATGGGAAAATTAGTAGGGTGCTCCACGTAAACAAGGCAAAGGGTTGCAATGTTTACACGGAATTGCAACGCCACCTGGTTATGATTGCAGGTCCGATTGTAATTGGCTGGATTAATGGAACTCTAGTTGTAGTGGGTTCTCGACGTGTGATGAAGTCACGTGCGGGTGGGGTGGGAGGGGTAAAGGAGGGAGGAGGAGGAGGAAGTCGAATGTGTTGGTCGCATTCCCCTTTCACCTCCACACGAGTTGGTCACGAGTAGACGCGTGTAATTAGCGTGTAATTTCCCATGCTCCTTCGCGATGATTTGAATCTCAAATGAACGCAATGGTGGCCATAATTAAAATGTTATTTTCCAAACGATTCCTGGCGGACAATTAAATCAACGGCGTCCGTCCTCTGGTGGCCCTGGAGCCAATTAATATGCTCGGGGCTAACTAATGCGAAACGCCGAGGTTCGCGGACCCCGGCGGTTGCTGTTGCTTTCGCCCGCCGGCAATTTCTCCCTCCGAATTGCATTTGCGCCGTCAGAGGTCGTCCAATTCCCACCCCCGCGTTCGTACGGATGGCGCCGGCGGCAGCTGCACGTGTCAGCCGCATCTCCCCCCCAACCCCCTCCGGCGGGGGCGTTGCATTCCTCGGCTGATGAGATTCCACCCCCACACTTTTCATCTCTCTTTTCCCTCCACTTCCCTCTCCCGAGGCACATGCCATTCACAAGCATCTTGCGGCGGGGCGTGGTCCTAACCCTTTACTCACCAATTTTCATTTTCGTTTCCTCAAAACAGCACGTTCGGCGGAGTCACCAGCGTACGCTTGCCGCGAAAACCTTTCGGCAACGAGCATCGAGGTTTCGGATTCGTCGAGTTCGCTTCTAAACAGGAAGCAAAGGTATCGCCAAATAAAAATAATATACTTTAGGAAATTTTTTATTTATTTTTTTTTTTATTTTACCATATTGTTTTATCTCTTAGCGTGCATTCGACGCATTATCGACGTCGACTCATCTGTTCGGGCGCCGCCTGGTGCTGGAGTGGGCTTTGAACGAAGGGGGTCCCGAAGAGAGCGCGCAAGAGCTTCGCCGCAAGACAGTCCATCAATTCCAACCCAGTAAGTACGAAACCCTTCAACTCCACCTGATGCGGTTGCCATGGTGATCGATATAACTCGTTCGACCCAAATGGCATCCGAAAATGAGGTCGGGGACGCAGGGACTCGGTTAGGGAGAAAATAGACTCGCCGCCCGCGAGTGTGTTGCTGGGGAGAGAGAGAGAGAGAGAGTCAGAGAGGGTCATTGTTTGCACACCGCCACATTCCTCTTAGCACATGGCACGCGCTTCTCTTTCTTTGTGTTCCTCCAATTGGATGCGGGTCACAATCGGACCCGACATATTTCCCCAGTGGCGTCGTTTCATTTGCATTCCCGGCGTCCACCTCGACATTAGCTCCGGGCCATTAATTCGCTGGCACGCCGCCAGGGGTTACAAACACAACCGACGCTGCCGGGGGTTGTGCCATCTGCGCTACTTTTACCCGCTTTTTACCACCCGTCATTCGGAGACCGAATTTTCTGCTCGGCAGATTTACATAGCACCCGAGGGAATACAGGAAAAAATCCTCTAATAATTCCCTTCCTATGAAATTATATAAACAGTATTTTTAACCCCCTATGATTTCATCTCGTGCCAACGTGTAATTTTCCTCCACAAACTTCTTCTTCAGGGCGTTGGTTGATGCGATCCCATCATTCCCCATCCCCCTTCACCAGCCTTTTCTTATTTTTTTCTTTTTCCCCCTCCCCCTCTCTTTACCATTTCCCATCCTGATGGCATTGACGATGCGGCTCTGTTACCATGGAAACTCCTCCTCCACCATCTTCGAGCTCGATCCCAGCATTCTCAGCCGTCATTTCCCCACACCACACCCATCTCCCCCCACACATAACACTTTTTTCGCTCTTTCTCTTCTCCCCTCGTTGCATTGATTGGCTTTGTTGTAATTTCCAACGCGTCCACCATAAACATGTCCACCAAGGTCAGGTGTGGGAGGGGCGTTGCCAGAAAAACTTCATTAAGCCACCATGCGACAGAACGACCCCCCGAGCCAAAATAATGAATCAGCTACTTGTCACAACACGGCGTCTCGCGTCTGCGTCTCCATTCGAGCGAAGACGATGCGGACACAGAGATTTACCTGATTTTTTTGAGCGTTTTTGACAACCCTTTGGTCTGGCGACCAGATGTGGTATGAAAGGCCAGAAAAAATGGGGTTTGTGGGGTCTGGGAGCCGGGGTGTTGGGGGTAAGGAAAGGAAGAGAAACACGAGAGCGAAATGCAACTGACCGACAAGTGTCGAGGTTGAACTAATTCGTGTCAGACGTCAATGGGAAACGGGATATTGCGCAAATTAGCACGTTGGGAAGTGGAACCACGTGGGGAGCACCACATGTAGATGACAGGGGAGTCCGGGGTGGGGAACCCGTGCGTCCCTTCTCGTTTCTTAGCTCGTTTCACTTTTTTCCTTTGACGTATTATCGGGAAACGAGTGGAGACAGTTCCCGCCTATCTATCTCCCGCATTCCGCCCACGCATCGACCAATCGGCTTTTGACTGCGCGCGAAGAAGGCGGGGAACTGCACTGCGAACGCCCATTCGGCGTCTCCCGGCTGTTTTTTACTTATATTAAATTTTTTTGTTTAATTTTCAGCGTCGAAGAGAAGGAAAATCCAAAGCGTTTTGGACGAAATGAGAACGGGGAGTCACGAAGACGACTCATTTGCATAACTGCCGAATCCGAGGGGTGCGGCCGGTGCTTCTCTTCTCGGCAGCGGTCAGCGCCTCCCACCTGGCCGCGATGCGCGCCACCTGGCAAGCCAAGATTTAAAGCTCAAATAAATTAAGACTCATTCCCACGCCGTGCATTGTAACGCCCACCTAAAAAGCCACTGAATAAAACGACGTCATTTATTTGCAAATGGTGTTTTTGCTTTTTTATTTATTTGCAAACGCATTTAAGAAACGCCGACAAGTCCCGAGTGACCAGCGGTCAGTGCGTAATCGGCTTATGGGAGGCCGCAATGGGGCTGAGCGTCGTCCGTCTGGTTGCCATGGCGACGCCAATTCCATCTCTCGGGGACAAAAGAAAGCGGGTCAACGAAACCAAAACGCGAGATGAGGAGATAATTTTGCCATTCGCGTTCCGTAGCCGTCTCACTTCCGTTCGAGCAGCGCGCGGAAATTTAATTAAGGAACGTTCTGATCCACGTAAGACGGGCCATTTTTATTGACACAGAGGGACGAGAGGCTATACACACACCCACGTCATAATGGGATATCGGGAGGGATGGAGGGGGGCATGAAATAAAAACAAAAGGAACAAATTTGTCGCCTCTAGTCGTCACTCAACCACTTCCGGTCGAATGAGGACTGCGGCTTCCGTTTGGTGGCGCTTTTCAAATTGCGACGGGAAACGTCAAACAACGTTTACTCGAGAGGAACACAAATGTTGTCATGGCAACAACACTTTTTCATCATCAAACATCGTCCGAGGCACCAAGAAATCGTCGTTTTAGTTTATTTCACTCTTTTCTTTCAATGTCCAAGATGATGTTATTAGTTATTTAATAATAAATTTCTTTGTCTTTATCTCTATATAATAGTTTGTCTTTTTTTCTTGTCTTTCCACAAGTTCGTTCTAACGTCACCAAACAGGCGTCTCCGTGATGGGAGGATGCGAGAGGGTGTTGAAGGCGACGGCGTCCGACGGGCCGCGAGTGGGGGGTCCCCCGTTGAACGAATCATTGGCGCCAGAGGGCGGCAGGTTGAGTACCGAGTCCGGACTCGATCCTCGCTGGGATAGGATGTCGCTGTGGGGCAAGTAGGGGGCGTCGGCACCCAGATTCACGTTACCTGTACACAGGTAAATACACAGATAAATAAATACAAAATACTATATTGCAAAAATTGTAAAAAAAACAAAAATTATATAAAAAGGGAAAATGGGAGTTAAGAGACCAAAGTCCACCATAAAATGAAATGAGAGATGAGAAGTGGGTTCAGGTGAGCGTGAGGGAAAAGGACGCGTGGGGACTAGGGCAGGTGGTCAGCGGTTGACCAGCGGGGTGTTGCTTCAGGCGTGCCTCAGACTCGCCTCTGGCCGGTATCGATCGGCCTATCGCGGCGGCGAACCCATAAATCAGCCGAAAGGAGAACCCCGGGCGACTCAATCGCAGCAGAAAAATTAAGAGGCCCCCTCTCTCGCAATCGAATTGTGCCGTGGAGCAGCACAATTTGAGGAGCCTTCCCCGAGGAACAATCCCGGATGCTGTTGTCATGACGACGGGGGTCATCCGGGTGCGCCTTGTCTTTTAATAGCAGATTAGTGGCGAACGCGGGTTTCGATCGGCTCGTCCATAATGGATGGGGGCGGTCGAGATAGGGGTAAGGAGTGAGGAAGGGAGGGATGGACGAACGAACGAACGAAGGGGAAAAAAAAGTGATGTAGTAGTGTAAGGCAAATGGAGCTTAAACGCCCCAGGCCTAACCTGTACCCATGGGTCCAATGGCCTGTTCCATGCTGTTGGGGGTGGGCACTGCGGGCGACTGCGCCCCCATTCCTGGAGGAAAGGTGAGGCCCTCTGGTCCGCCACCGCCGCCTCCGACGCTTCCTGGTGGCGGTTGTTGTCCGGGGAAAAAATCGTAGAATCCCTGCGTACCGTAGCCGAAGTCACCTTGATTACTGTTATCTGAAATAAATAAATAAATAAACAAATTTAAAAATTTTTAAAAGTCAAAAAGTTGGTTTTGTTTGAATCTGAAGTTGTATAGTACGACGTGCAACGAATATCAAGATATTTATTTGATGTTTTAATAAATCAACAAAAAAAACTAAAATAAACACCCACACGCGTTTTCCTCCCTCCCGTCCTCTGCCAACTCCCATCTCCCTCCCCCATCTGTTTCCCGCCTCGATGGTCACGTGGGAAAACGACAACACGCGACCACGGGTCTTCCCACGAGGACCTCCGCCCGACTGCCATCTGTGGTTTTGTATTGGAGATGAGTTACAACAAAACCAGAGGAAAAAAAATAAATAAAGTAACAAAACAAAAAAGAAAAGAAAAAGAAAAAAATATTCAACTTCGAGAAAACAAGATGGCCGACGGGGATGACCAATTATCACTGCGGGAGAAGACGCCAAGGCACATCAGTTTTAACAAGAAGGAGAGTCGAAGGGGTCATGGACGTGCGTCTGACTGCAAACTCGGAGATAGCGTTTCCATGGCGACCGCTCGTCGATTGGCAGCCAGTCAGTCCGTGGGGGGATGGGATGAGACGGCGAAGGGCAACAAGCGCGTTCGTTGCTCGATGAGTTCAATAATAATTGATGAAGCAACGCATACAGAGTCCCGCCATTAAAGCTCGATGAAGGTGCCCTAAAGCGAGCACAAATGCCCTCCTGCGGGGGCGGACCATCTCGCATCCCCGTCGCGCACCGCGGGAAGTATACGCGAGTTGTTCGCATTGTACCTCCGAGGCGACTCCATTGATGAGTAGCCATGACAACGGGGTGGAACTAAGGCGTCCGTCAAAACTGACTTCGCCATCCCACCCACCCCCCTTCACAGCATCCACCCACACAACGCGATGAGAATAAAAGAATTTTTGTAAACTTTTTAAAAAAAAAAATTTTAAAAACAAATTTCTCGCTAGATATAGTAAAATTTTGAAATAAGACGTTTGTTAAAGATAAAGAGTAAAAACTTGTTTTTCGCACGAAACGCCTTTTCGTTGCTTAACCCCTTCTTAAAAAAAAAAAAAAAAAAAAAAATCAAAAGAAAAACTAAATGAGACTCACCCCTACCTGAGAAGTAGGCGAAACCAGGGTTAGGAACCATCTCAGGTGAGTCGTCCAATGGGTCAGGAGACATTCCGGGACGCAGAGCACGCATCCGACGCGGGTTACGGAAAAAGTGACGACGGGCTCCTAAAGAACTCAGCTGCTTCATCCGACGCTCTTTGGAACGCCGATTTTGAAACCAAACCTAGAAGACAAAAGAAAAAAAAAACACTAAGTAAATATAAATAAATAATAAATAAATAAATAAATAAATAAATGAACGGAGAGAAGGTGTTGGCAGTGGGTCTGACAACGCGTGGGAACGGGGCTGGGGAGGCGACAGATGCTCGCGGCAGCACGCGGCCTATTGTGGAAGACCAACGATGGTGGTGGGGGTTGAAGAGGGGTGTGGGGGATGCTGCATCTCCCTTTGGTGGCGCCGCCGACATGAAAAGCGGGTGGGGAAAAGCACTCGGACACCTGAACACAGACAAGGAGCGTGTCCAACACTGACTTGCCCTTCTTTTGTTCGCGTGTCTCGAGCCACCCAAGATGGAGCTCAATATGGACGCCGACCTCCCCGAAACAAGGCGCACCTGTCATCAGCAGGTGAATGTCTTGCTCGGACTGGGCAAGGCCGAAAATTGGGGGTTTCGGTCGCGACGCGTGATAACAACAAACAGAGTGACAGTTGCCATGGAGACTCGCAGAGTCCCCTCGGTGAGCGGCTCCACCTCGTCCCTGTTTCTTGCGTTCATTCATCAGGGAAAATCTCTCTCTGACTCCTCTGTCTCTCGCTTTTTCCCCTGTCCCCGTCTCCCGCGACGCACGCCGCCCATACGTCACGACACAAACGACATTTACGGCTGCTAACAGCATGTCGGACACGAGAGGGGACGCGACATACACTGCACACACTTCACTACATCCCCTTAACAAATACAATAAAAAAATAAAAGTTGGAAATAAATTTTTTCGGGAGGGGAATACGGGAAGTCTATAGAGATGGCGAGAAAAGACGGCTTTGTGGCGTTATTCTATAACAAGTAAGTGATTGTGGATTTATTTTTGTTTCATTTTGAAGATTTTTTTAAAGGTACAGTAGTTTAGTTATTTTGTTAAATATTTCAAGTGGTTTGAGTCAATTTCGTAGATTTTTAGCCATATCTTCACCAAGTAACATAATATTTCAAAGGATTAATTGATTATGAAATCGATTTTTCATTTATTTTTGGACAGTTTAGGTAACTTCAGCCGATTTTTAGTAAACTCATTTCAGAAAAGATAACTTAATAAAATATACGAAATAACATCGATTGTTTGATCATAAAATCAAATTTTTTTCATTCTTTTAAAGACATACTTAAATTTAATAAAATCTACAAAAAGACATCGTTTGTTTCGTTTTTTAAATCGATTATTTGTTTATAGAGTCGGTTTTTAATCCATTTTGTACATTTCAAATCAATCATTTTGCAATAAAATTGATATTTCATAAATTTTTCTCGATTTCGTCGATTTTGAATAACATGATTACTAAAAACTCAACTTCAAGTCAATAATAACAAACAAATATTTTACATCGACTAATCTCTTTAAAACACTCCCAATAACACCCACTGGCCATTTTAATAAAAATAAAAAAATTACAAAATAAAAACTTAAAAAGTATCCAATGAATTTAAAGGGGTTCTCATGGAGTAGAGTGGATACTCGCGAGTTAGATAAGGGATGCTAATTATTCTCCAGCGTCACGTGCGTGGGTGGAGAGAAAAGAGGAGGGTTGGTTGGCAGTGTGTGTTGGTGGAACCGAGGTCTTACACCTACAGATAAAAGTGAAAACCTGCCAAGTTGCTCGTGGGAAAAGGGAGCAACAATGGACCGCCATCGTTGACAAAAGGGAGACGACGCGTGCGCTGTCGTTTCTTATCTAAAATAGAGAGAGAAACGCTCGTCGCACAGTTTTGTTGTTGTTGCAGCAGCAAACTCAATCTGGGCCACGCTAACATCGTCAGTCAATCAGATTGGACTCGACGTTTCCCCCAAAACAAAACGAAACAGAGAGTGAGACGCAACTGGGGACAAGAGCAGCATGGGAAACGCGATGGAGAGCGGAGGGAGAGCGAAGAGATGTCAATTTGTAAGCTGCGGACACTCGAGTCGCCTCCGCAATTGAAAAACAAATTAGAGATACCGAGAGAGCAAAGCAGGCACTAGAGAATTTAAATTTGTAAATTTAAAAAAAATATAAAATTTATTACCTGAATGACCCTCATGTTAAGTCCCGTTTCTTGAGCCAACTGTTCTCTGATGTGCCTCGTTGGTTTGGGTGTGGCTGCAAACGCCGCTTTTAACGTCTCCAACTGTTTCGCCTTGATGGTTGTTCGAGGTCCGCGTCTCTTGGTTCCCATGTTGTTCTCATCGTTCGGCGCCGTGTTCTCGTGGTCCCTGTTCTCCCTGTCGCCGTCCACGCTGCCGCCGCTGTCCCTCCCGCTCAGGTCCTTCTCGCTGCCGTTCGTGTGCTCGCTTGCGTCTCCTCCGGGTGTGCTGGCGGGGGTGGTTCCCGCGGAAGGAGGCGTCGCCGCGCCTCCTCCGCTGCCGCCGCTCCCGCACACTACACCCGTCTCAGACGGTTTCAGCTCCACTTCGTCTATGTCTTCGCCCAAATCAGATCCGATACCTGCAAGTGCAAATGGACGAATAAATAAACAAATAAAAAGACATTTCCCGCTCGACTGCGGCAAATTGCTCATTAAAAAGCGTTTTATTCATGCGCGTCCCTCGTGCGGGGGTGGATGGCGATTAATTGGCGCCAGCTGCCAGTCGAAATCAAAATGACATCAAAACACGCAGCGGGCGGCCATTTTGACCAGAAGCCGTTTACCAATTGGCCTCGAGGGGATCTCCCTGGGGCAATACGCGTTCATTGCGCACGCGTCGCACGTCCGAATCGAGGATAAGAAAAACGACAACTTCTACTTGAAAATAAAAACAAATGGCCGTAGACAGGGATGAGCAGAAAGAGACTGAGAAGTTAAAAAATAAAATAAAAAATAAAAAATAAAAAATAAAAAATAAAAAAAACCGCGCCCCTAATGGCTAAGGACGTACAAACGCCGACGGGGACGCCAAATTGCAAGGCAGACGCAAATCGGCTGTCGCGCTCTTGCCAACTGGATGGACGCACGCGTCGCCTCCTCCCCGTCACGCCTTCTCACTATTTTTTAGGGCAAGACCCTGTGAAAGCTCTGCGGACACTGTAATTTGTATTCAAATTGTACTCGCCGTCGGTGCAAAAACACTTGACGCGCTTGTTAAAACGTCGACTGACTTCTTTCTCGATTCGATTTGTCGTGGTGTTTGTCAAAATCGCACAGTTTTGTCATTTTGTTTTTATTATCTAAAACAAATTACTAACTCAGCAAAAAAAAATTTCATATCCAAATATGAAATTACCCTAATTTCACGTCGTTTCAATAAAAACAACTGGGTTTTTTTTCCCAATTGATTTTTCTATTAAAACTCACTCTTAAATTACGGTACTATAGCATGAATAAAAATGTCTTTACAACAAGTTTCCTAAACAAACAAAAAATATTTGCCTTAGACAAACAAAAAACTATTTTTAATTGATTTACTCCAAATGTGAGCAAAACTGACCGAAATTGCGGCCAGACGGCAAACTATCATTACGATTTTAACGACTTAATAACTCCACACTGCAATTTTTATTTTTATAATTCCATATATTTGTATTTCACTTAACCATCAAATAATAAATACTTTTACACCAGCTCCACAACTTGCGTAGCACCGCATTCACAAAACTCCCTCACAATTTGATTAATCAAACAAACACTGATAAATAAACATCAAAAGCATTTGTTTCGCCCATTCGTCCAAATCGATTCCATTACACCAATTTCCCGATCCCGCGCGTGTGTAACATCTTTTTCCCACCATCACAAAACTCCCACACCCTCATTCATAAGTACAACTTGCGCGTCTGTCATTTTCAGACACCCGAACCTCAATTTATCGCAATATAAAAAATAAAAAAAAATAATATAAAAAAAATGACAGGTTGTACCAAAACAAACCCATCGCCTCACAAACGCTTAAAACGGCGTTTAACACGACTTCTCGTGCTATGAATAAATTTGTTTGCTACATCATTTTGCGGCGAGTCCCCACAGGCACCCGTGGCTACCCCTGGGGCTTTTTAGTTCCACTCGGCTGGCGACTGTGCGTCTCTTCGTGGTCAATCGGAGCCACCACGTGCTGAGCCATATTTTTTCCTCTTTCTTTCTTTCTATCTATCTACTTTTCCCGTCCCAGTCCCACTTGCGAGTCCGGATTCCTGCACGTGCACAACCATTAAACTCAAAAATAAAAAATACAAACACAAAAAAAAAATAAAATGGCCGAAGGGGTCCGCGAAAACCAGCACTTCGGGTGGGTATACTCACTGTGGTGATGGTGATGGTGGTGATGATGATGGTGGTGTGGCGCCGCCGTCGGTTTAATGGTGCCTAGAAGATAGTCCTCCTTGCAGATGAATTTGTTCTCGTCCAACACGTAAAGTTCCTCGCCGGTGGACAGCTGCTTCCGACACACCATGCACGTGAAGCACTTGAGGTGAAACACTTTGTTCCGCGCCCGCCGCACCAGATCCGACGGCGAAATACCTTGCGTACAACCGGCACACTTAGTTCCAAACCGCCTGAAATTTCACAAAATTTAATTTATGTTAATTATTTTTTTATTTTTTTATTTTTTAAAAAAAAATTTACTCAAAGAAAACAATCGAAATCAATGCACAACAAACATCTAGGACCCCCCTTAGCAAAACACCTGAGCGGTAATTCCCCACTTCGCTCCGCACATGCCGACACCGTGCATTGCTGCGACAAAATCCAATTAAGAGAGACAAGGAAATGAAACGCCCAGGGACTCATTTGCATACAAAGCGCGAGCCACGGTGCGTTTATGAATAAACACGCAAGGGCGCGAGGCGGGCAAATTGGCACGAGGCGACGACTCAACCGTGGCGGAACGCCGAGCTCCTGCGCGCGTTCGAGTCGAGGAACCCGGAGACAGAAATTTCATTTTCCCAACTTTTCCTTCCTCAAATTACAAGAAAAGAAAAAAAAGGAAAAAAAAAGAAAAAATAGGTTCAGGTGAGTCGAGTACCCCTCGATTGCCCCTCTCGCTATATTCCTCAAATCCGGGGCGGGTCGGGGCGGGTGGCGTTCGTAATTGCGTTGCTTCCCCTGATGACGCATTAATTGGCGTTCTCCGCGCGCCCAGCCCCGCAATTTGGCTCGGCGGGCCCGCGAACGCGGCCGACGGAAGGCGGAGGAGGGCGGCTCCACCTGCCTTCACTTGCTACCTGCTTATTACTCGGCCCTTCTCCTCTTTTTCTCTCTCTCTCCCATCATTTTTTTAACTTAACTTCTCCGCTACTGTTCACTGACCCTTCAACTCTTATGCCGGACACACCTTCCGGGCACGTTGCTAATTTTGTTCCTTTTTTGGTGGGAACTGCAATTTTTCCTACTTTCAATTCAATTCTGAATTCAGTATAAAAGAAGGGGAAAAAAAAAAACACATTCGAATTTCACACTTGTGCCTTCACTCAGGTGCAAAAGCAAATTGAAAAACTCAAAAAAACTATCAACTATAAAAAAAAAAAAAAAAAAAAATCCCAGATGTCAAATAACTCGAGATATAAACAAACTCGCTGAAACTTTGATAAAATGACCAGTGGGCAGCATTAAAAATGGACCAGATAGTTGCGGACCCATGTCAACACATCTATGTCAATTGAATTAAAGTTTCAGAGGAGATAAAAACCAGGTAAACACACAACGAACGGTGCGGGGGAGTGAGGGAATTGGTGGTTGGCTGGAAACAAGGCAAAGGGGGGCGGGGGGAAGTTGGATGTCAACGAAGACGCGTCTCGTCGGAAATAATTTTTATGACTGTGTCGTGCATGAAAAACTCATAGCCCCGCACGAAAGCAAGGTGAAACCAATTAATTTCACATGGGTCAATAATACACATATTCAACTTGTTGCTCAAATGTCACTCGCAATTGCCCCTCACCCCCACCTATAGTAAAATTCTATTAACCTTAATTCCCCACATTATAATACCGTAAAACTTGGATATATATATATACATAAATCGGGAGGAAGGCGCGCACCTGTGCGCAATTAACCCACAAACAGACCAACACCTGGACTTGTGGTGGGCAAAGTGCGGGGGTGGAAATTAAAGGGACGGAAGTTTCGGTGGGTTGACAGAGGTAAAGGACAACAACACCTCAAAGTCGGCCGGATGTCGAGTTAAAGGTGAAAAGCGTTTTTGTTTACCTGAAAAAGTCATTTCGGCAGTACAGTTTCCCTTCGCGACTGAAACACTTCTCGGTGAGATTGCACTTGCAGTCGAAGCACTGGACGCACTTGGCATGCCACGCACGGTCCAGCACGTGCAGCAGGAAGCGGTCGAGGATGGGCCGGTCGCAGCCGGCGCAGTGTACCATGGCCGCGGCTGCCAACGCGCCTCTCCCCGGTCCACGCGCCAACTCCCTCGTGCTGACGGACAATCGCGGCCAACGACTAGCGTCGATGGCGAGCACACGGTGACCCTGCTGGTAGCCGATCGTTTTCAGTTGCGACAGACGGACTCCGGTGTTTGGGGGACCCTTTATCGAACGCGAGAGGGAGCCGCGTGCAGCTGCTTGCTACCGCCACAACTGGAACTAGGGTTCGAGTTCGAGTGGCGGCGCTCGCGGTCGTTTTTATTTTCCTGCTGCGCTCTCCACGCGGAGCTTGGGCGGAGTCGCTGGGTGTCAATCAGGGCTCGGTCGGCATGGAAACGGCCTCGGGCAGCCAATGGGAGTCGAGACGACGGGCGAGGAGCAGCCAGTGAGTGAACGCGGTTCACTGCGAGTCACTGGTGAGCGCAGAGGGGGATCTGGAGGATGAAGGAAGGGGAGAGAAGTGCAGCATTCGGCGTTTTGTTTTCCCTCTTTTTCGACGGGAATAAAAACTTCTCGAGTTGAAATTTCGCGAAAAAAAAAATTCGAGAGGAAAAAATATTAAAAAGATGAAACTAAAGAAAAAATTGTGTTTTTCTTAATTTCTTTTTTTTATCAAGTTATTTTTTTAATGTGGAACTAGATTTTATATTTTTAGACTTAAAATGAATTACAAATCAGTTTAAATTAAAATTTAGAGCTGTGAGGTATTGATCAGTTACAGGGAGGAAGAAGTGCAAAAAATGTTGATGTTTTGTCTGTCTGTATATTGACTTTTCATGCCTTGAAATTTAAATATATATTCAAGTAAAAAAATTCAAATATTTGTCATTTTTACTTTATGTTTTTTTTTTTTTTTTTAATTACAAATTCCACGATTTTTCGATTTTTCTTTTTTTCATTTTCCACCGATAGGTGACACTTTTTTGGGCAGGGTGAGAACGATTGCCCCCTCTCTCTCTTGCAGATCTGGATCAGTCACAAATATCGATCCATCCTTCGCGTGTGATCTGTCCACCGCACCGACTATGTCCAGGTGCTATCCAGGTGAAAAGGGGAAGCGAGTGACCACTCCATCGGTCACTGCTGGGCGTTGCGTGGCCGAGGTTTGACTCAACCCTGGTCACGCACCTGGCCACAGCGTCCGTCACTCATCGAAAGCAGATTCGATCCACGGGTCACGCCAACTGACCATCACACAAAAGAGGCAACCTTGCAGATAATAATTCTCAGGTAAAAAAAATATTAAAAAAAATTGACCAATGGTCAAGACAAAGAGTGGGCCTAATAAAGGGCAAGATCATAAATTAAATGGCGCTCGGTTGGCGTTCCTGTCATAACTCGCCACGAGGCCGTTGCGGGGCGTTGTAAATACGCAGACCCTCCACCCCCGCGGCGCTGCCACCGGCCAAAGGACGCCGCCGCTCACGAGGAGGCACCTCAAACGCTCGCGTCTGCACTGCCGCCCGCACTGCAGGTGTTGATGGGGCCATCAAAAAGAGGGGAAAAGAGGGAAAATATGCGTGACAATCCCACAATCGAAATGGACTCGACTTCACGTGGATGCAAGCGGCCATTCATAAAAATATACCGTATAAGACCGACGAACCAACCGACTCCCACACACAAATAATTCACCTGTCATGTTATACGGATACTTAAAGGGACAAAGAAGGAGCGAGTGCTGAAAGGAGAGGAAAACAGAAAACAAGTTATGGTTTTATTGTTAAGTGGATGGCCATCAAACGAAATGAACGATTTGTAAATAAATCCACGAGATTTGATTTGTAAACCGAAAACATGTGTTCATTAGGTTACGAGAGTTGTTTTGTTATGCTAGCGAGACATCCCAGTGCCCAGTAATTAAGTGACATAATCGCATCTCATTCCCAATGGAACCGTTACCAGCAATCCGCAAAAGGCATGTCAAGAGAATGCATTTCCTCGTTTAAGTCTCGTATTTCACGTAAATTTAAAGGTTGAGTCTAAAGTTTAGCATTTTTTCATATTTTTCTACACCGGAAGTCATGTTTTCGAGAAGAAATTGTATGATTCTATAGAAAAAAACATTGTAAGATCTATGTAGCATTATTTCTGTAAGCATTTCTTTCAATTTGAAACCATTTTTCAATAGATTTATTTAGGAAATTGTGCCGGTATTAATTTATAAGTAGATATTAATTCATCTTAGTTGATTTAATTGTATTCTATACAAGAATCATATTTTGAATAGGTTTGAATAGAAGCACGAACTTAATATCGTCTACTTAGCTATATATGTTATTGCATTCAATATCAATATATTTTGTAAGAATTTGTAGAAATTACAAAACTACAAAATTTGTAGTTTTGATCTGAGAATTTGTAGTACAAATTCCCAGGTCCCATTGCACATATGTAAGAATCTATTGAAAACTAGATAAAAATTTGAAATCTTACACGAATCCTGTAGAACACTATTTAAATCTTTCGCAAGGAAGTTCAAAAAGTAAACCATCAGATATTTCTCAAATGTAAATATTTTGTGACGCCATAATACCAATAGAAAACATTCAAAATAGACTTAGATTTATCACTGAATGCAAAAACACAATTTTTTTTCAATTTATTTTAATTTAACAAGCTAAACCCCAACATTCTACATTTTATATTTTTTCCATTTTCAAGTGTCCATTCGAATCCGTCTTTAATAGCGTGACCAACTAAATCTTAGACGAACTAATTTCGCCTCCATCCCAGCAGACGCCGCATTTTCCCAGTGGGGGTGGTGAAGATTGCGAAGAAAAATCACGAGTCGCAATTTCACCCTGTACACGTCTACCTCAAACTACCTGCAGTGGACCCATCCATCTGATCCAGGGGTCACCGAGTGAGAGAGAGAGAACAGCCCGACGCCTGGCAAAGCTGAAAGCACCGATCGAAGGCGCGCACTCATTTACAAAAGCAGGCGACTGCAAACTCCCACGCACTGATCCCAACCGGAGATTGAATCCCGCTCCCATCACTCCCTCGACGCCTTCGAAGCCTTAAAGACGCTCGTCCGAGACGCTGGTGCAACAGCAACACGCGACTCCAGCATAGGCCTCACTTAGCGTTCATTAGGCGTCTCGGGCGTCACAAACGGCGTCCCTTCATCTCTGCAGATGGGCTGGAACGCTTGCAACGCCGGAAATGGCTGAGGAGAGGGGAACGCGGCGTTCGGGGTCAGCGAAAGGGGTCATCCAATTTGCTGACCAATCGGTGTAACTCAAAGTCGGGCAAAAAGACACTCGAGAGGAGAGATTCGGGCAAAAATGGCGTTCCGAGGGGACCGAGGGGGAAAAGAGGGAGACGCTGCCGGAACTCACGGCTCCCAACTGCCCATTCAGTGTTATCGGCGTTCCTTGTGCTGATACGGCGCTCCCCTCTCCTCTTTTAGGTGGGGGCGTTCGATCAAAAGCAACCTTATCGGCGTCTCGGTTTTTCCCCTCGGTGCGCGGGTCTTGCGTTCCGTCGTCTCCTTGCGCAGGGGTCGCGAAGAGAAGAGAAGAGAAGGTGGAGGGGGCGTGTAATGTGGTTTGGCTGGACGCACGTGCTCCGACTCAACAAACCGGGGCAACCGCTTTCACGCATGCGCCCTTCATTTACATGATAATAAAAGACGCCCCCACGTGGCGAGCCGAGAGGGAGGTGAGACGGGGTCAAGAGATGGCACCCTACAATAAACGGCTGTGAAAATAAACAAATATTAGCGAATAGTTAGAGGGTGGTTTGCTTGGGAAAAAGTTTGAGGCGGGAGATTATCATATCGTGAAATGTTAGACGAGCAAGATGAAGTCGTGATGTTTATAATTAAAACCAGTTGCAAAAATTTTATTTATTTAATCATTTAGCACTGATTTTATCATTTATTTTGTAATTTCAGCAAAATTTTAACTCTCGTTTGAGTGTTTGTTTGTTCGCTTTTTTATTGCATAATTTTTGTATCTTTATCAAAAGTGTAACATTTATTTTGATAGTTAAGATTTTACAGTTTGATTTTACGATTTCTGCATTAATTTCATATTTTATTTTGCAATTTCAGCAACATTTTAACTCTCATTTTTTTATTTCTTTGTTTCATCACTTTATTATTGCATTATTTTTGAAGTTACCTTTATCAAAAATGTAACTTTTATTTTGACAGTTAAAAATTTACAGTTTGATTTTGCGATTTCTGCATTGATTTCATATTTGATTTTGTAATTTCAGCAACATTTCAATTATTTTCAAAGTTTGAATCAAACTTTTATCTATTATTATAAATTTTAAAAAACTTTACATTTCAATTTTTTATTAAAGCAAAAATTTTAACTCTAATTTATTTTTATACCAAAGTCATAATTTTTTTTACCTTTCTTATAAAATTTCATCAAAAATTACATTATTTTTTTTTACATGAAAATTTACTTTCTCCCCCAATACACTTCAACCACACCACTCTACTCTTCATTGAATAACCAGAAACGAATTAAATATTAACAAGCAAAAAGTAAGTAAAAAAAAAAAAAAAATTGAAATTTAAGAAGTGTTTCGGTTTCCATGACATTCACAAGGGATAAAAACACCGTCTTGACACGAAGTCAGCAAAGGCGGGGCCAAGGTGCAGTCAACAACGAGAAAATGCCACATAGCAAAGTGGAACAAACTCAGGCCACCCCTTTGATCCCTTCCCCTTGCAAAACTCACCTTGGAACTTCCCCTAGGGGTTGTGGATGCACAAAAGCAAGCATCTCACGCCTGATCTCCGCGTGCCGATCCCCTCAACTTGATCTCCCCTTTTAATCCCCGTCTCAGCATCTCTCCCCTCTTAGTCTTTTCACACCTCTCACATTTTCAATGGGAACCTTGAAAAGCGCCTTCTTGCGGTGGCCACTGAAAATAATCCCACGCAGGTCCCTCCTCTTTTGTTCCCTACCCCACCCAGTGCCCCTCGGACCCACCGCAGGCCCCCTGATGGCGAAGAGGAGCAAAGAGACGCAAACAAGAGCATCAACAATGCCAACCTTCACGACACCGTCACGGACAGGTGAAAACGCGTGTCGGAACGCAAACAGCGCCGACCCCCAGTGCCATTTTTGCTCGCGCCCGACGTCAATTTGAGGCGATCATCGGATTCCATTTTCAACATTTTAAAATGTATTTCCTTCTACCCACGGGCGCCAGAGGGGGCGACTCCGGTATAACGCCGACGTCCTCCCGTAGAGTTATGGGGTTTGGTGGTGCAGAGAGAGCGGGGGCGACTCTGAATTTCATTGCAAAGTCATCGAGCGCCGTCTCACGCTGCACCTCGGGGCGGGGGGGATTTGAATTGGAAATGGATCCCAAGATCAATCAACGGGGGCCACAAAAATGCCAAACACGAAACGCCGCCGACATTGCTCTTGCTACTATCGTAAAAAACGCTAACTCGATGCGTCAAGTGTTAAGCAACTCTTCTTTACCTTCGTTTCACTTTTGTAATTTTCTTTAGAAAACTCGTTAAAAACTCGATAAAAATCGATAATTATTTCTAACTATATTTTTTTTTACACATAAATTGATCCACTCTAGCAAAAACTGATGATGAGATGAGTCAATGAGCGAATTCATTAGTGCCATTTAATATCTTGGCTTTTAAAGTTTTTGTGTGGTTTTTGGAAAATTATTTTTCTTTACATTTGTGTATCAAAAAGGGTTTCAAATATCTCAACATCTTCAAAAACCAAGATATTGAATGCCACTTATGTTTATCATTTTTGTTGTTTATGTTGTTTTTAGAAAATAGTGTAACAGTATACACCCTGAAAAAAGACACTAGTGGCAATTTAATATCTTGGTTTTTGAAGTATTTGTGGTATTTAGAAAATCATTTTTGTTTCCTTTTGAGTATTATAAACTATTTTAAAAAACCACAAAAACTTTATAAACCCAGATATTGAATCCCAATATTGAACGCGCCTAATAGTCCCATTCTATACAGAAAACCAAATGTCCTGTGGGTTACAACCTTGACCCGAACTAAAAACTATGCTAAAAAGCAATATGAATCAACGACTCTAGAAATACCACATATTTTTACTGAAATTTTTAATCGATGATTATTTTCCATTTTCTACTCATTTCCCACAACCACTACACGATGCATCAAATGCTCAATAACTTTTCTCCTCCTTTTACCTTCCACTTAATTTTTTTTCCTGTTTTTACGAACGAAAAGACTAAAAGTGAAGCTGCTGCTGCGCAGCTCAAGCTCGTGACCAGCGGCGCGTGAGTCAGAGACGCGGGGGCGTTATCAGACGAACGCAGGCGTCCGCGAGGCACCGCCAGCAACGCACGCGCCAGCGATAAACCAAAACGAGAACGAGGCCAAAGAAATAAGGGGAAAAGGGAGTCAAAGAGGAGGAGAAACAAGAATGGATGACGTCATGCCATCTTACCTTTCATTCCCGTTATCAATTACCGCCTCAACAAACAAAACAATTTTTTTTCCATAAAAAAAAAATAAAAGAAAGAAAAAAGGTATATTCATGTAGAAATTTAACGTTAAAGTTAGAAATTTCCATCATGTTCAGTTTCCAGGCCAGAACCCCACTCGTCCACGTGGAAAGATGCGATGATGCTGCATGCGGTTGTCATGACGACCGAGAGAAGCGAGGATCGGCTCATCTCATGTGTTTAGACAATCGCTGACCTTTCAACTTGATCTGGGAACGTCCTCAGCTGACGTCAGCGGTCTCGCTTACAGTGTAAACACTCGAAAAACACTACGGTATTCAAAACATATAGGCCTAATTCGTAAAAATAACATTTAAAAAAAATAAAAAAAATAAAAAAATCTGCTTCAAATAAAAAATAAAAAATCAGTCACGTGACGATTCGCCACAGGTCATGCGCGTCCCAAAACATTCCGAGCCCGATTTCCATCCAGACGCCGATCGGCGCCCACGCGTGAAATTCGCCCCGCGCTCCGCGGCACGTGAACGCACGCGACTCCCTTCCACCTTATGCAAATGCAAATGCAAGGGCCGTGAAGATAAGGGGGGTGGGGTGAGACCCCAGCCACCCACCCTTCTGCCCCCGCGTGTCACGCACAGATAACAGTCCCCCTTCCACCTAACTCCATCAACCGACTTGGGAAAAAGTTAAAAGTAAAAAAAAAAAAAAAAAAAAATTAGAAAAAATATTTAAAAAATTGAACCGGAAATGAGATGTAGCGTTGCCGGAATGATTTTACCTGTTCTCCAGTCGACGTAAAAATTCAGCGTTGAAAACAACGAAAAAAGGTATTAAGGGGTCCGGGAAGAGTGTAGGGAGGGGAAGGTTGAAAAAAGAGCGTTTTGTTCATAAATATTTGATGTGGATGGGAAGGGAGATCTTGGACTGAACGCTCCCCAGGGCGTTGACTACATATAAATGCTAATGAAGGCCATCAATAAAATATCGGCGTGTGGACCACTCACGACAATTTGAATTCGTTGATCCTCCACCAGGTGGCAATTTTTTTTTGATCTATATTTTTGAGTTTATTTTTTACACTTTAAAGTGGGGCTACCGTGCGAGTGGTGGGGATCAAGGATATCTCTATATCCACATAGAGGAGTTGCTTTTTGACCATTTCCGGCTTTGGCATTTGCAAACCCCGAGATGCGAAATGAAAAAGAGATCAGGACTTGCTTCAAAACTCGTTACAGGTGAGATTCAATCGAAAGTTATGGTGTTGGTTGGGAAATGGGAAAAGAATGAACGACCTTGACTGGAAATAGAAGTATGAAAATCAATTTTTTTTTCTCTCTTCTCTTCTCTTTTCTTTTCTTTTCTTTCCGATACCTGAGCTTTTGTTTGGATGTATTGTGAATTTAATTTAATTTCAACGAAAATTATCTAAAATATCCGACATTATTATAGTGCCCAAAATAGATCAATTATTTAAATTAAATTTCAAACTTCGCATTTACTCAAACTCAAAGAAAAAAATAAAACTTTTTTGCAACAACTCAATTCCTTTAACAAACTAAATTGAATACGACATAACGTAATTGCCTAACGTGATTCGATAGAGGTTTGCCGGAGTAAATAAATAAACAAGTAAAAAAGAAAAAGAAAAAAAGGGAGAAAAACTTTCAAAGAGGGGGGGAAAAAAAAAAAAAACCGATTTTCAAACATGGGAAAAAAAATTATAAATATAAATAAATGTAAATTGGCTACAAATACAAGGTATAGGGAGATACAAGATCCGAGGGGGTGGAAGTAAGGCACGTTAAGTGCAACTTGACATTTCCCCAAGACGCCCATTCGTGGCCACCACACACGACCGGGACCGGATTAAAAATTCACGAGATCGAACACGTGAAAACAAGCAGGTGACAAACAAAACGCCATCAATTAAGCTGAAAAAAGGCACCGGTAGGGAGCGCGGGTGTACGGGGTGGAAACGAAGCGAACCACGGAGCCAATTCGGGTCTCGCCCTAATGACCCCCCTCGCCCGTGGCGGGAAAAAGATCGACGCACGCGTACACACAAATGCACGCCACGAGGCGTGGTCCGTGCCCGAGCGGGTGCTGCTTTGCACGCGACTCCATGACGACGATCAATCTCCATTCCTAACACCTGACGATCGAGACACCCTCTTAAAGAGCGCCAAAGCCCCCTTGTGGCGAGCCGCAACACCAGTCGGACACGACCGCATCAGCTTGGTTTGTCCGTCGCAAACAATAACGTCATAATTGCGTCATTTCGACGACTCGCTCGTCGCTTTCTTCCCGAGTGGACTTGAGCGCGCGGAGGGCGGAGGCGAATTATGCAGACGGCGGCCTCGAGACGCCGCCCCGCTCCGCGCCAGCCAACCAATGGCGATGGTCGGCGTGCTGCGCGCGCATCCCACCCTCGTCTAGAGTCGGTCAGAGAACATCTTCGAGTGAAATCAAAGGGAAAAGAGAGCAAACGACCCCCCGAAAACGCAGACCCGAAACGAGACTCGGTGCACGTGGCTACTTGCATCGACAATGTGCGTCACGTGACCTCCAGTTTCGGGTTTCCCCCATTTTTTTTTCTTTCTCTTTCTCTTTCTCTGTTTTCATGCGTTTGGGATCGGGTGACCTGCACTTCATCACCGGAAATGAGGAAGGAAATGAAGACGAACGCACACACCTGAAGCAAAACAGAGGTTGCAGAGATGATGGGATGCGATGATGTAGGGAAAGGGGGGGGGTTGTAAAGTAAAGGGAGTCCCAGTTTTCTCCCACCCCCACACCACCCATCCCCGAAGCACCAAACAGCACTACTAATCTGATTTGAACGCGGCAGGCCATCAGCGCCACCTAATCACCAGCAAATACAGCGCCACGTGACGCCATTCATTTGGTCGGTGCGCATGCGCCACTCCCCATCGCCCGTCGCACAATAGGTTGCACCTCTCACCCCCTTACCCTCCAAAACCCATCCCTTGCCTTCAACACTTTGGTGCAAAGTACAAAAGATGTGTGTGCCGTGCAGGGAAGCACCAAGGCGGTGCTTTTAATGCAGGAAAGAGAAATGTGTGGCGTGAAAGAAGTGAATTAAAAAGAAACACCGAGTTTGGTTAATGCAAGTAAATATTGAAATGAGGGGGTGAGAATGGGAATTGAAATAATAAATAAATTTAAAAAAAAGATAAATAGGGGTTTTATAATAGTCACGTGATAGTTATACAACGTAAAAATAAGTTTCTAGAAATAAGTTTTTTGTTTAAAGAAAAGCAATTTCCATTGATTAGAAGTGGAGTCTGTGAACGTTAATGAACAAAGCTCTCTGGAATGAGTTATTTGAAAGGCCGCCACGCCTTTACCAGCCCAAACAAGAACGCGGACCAAGGTCAAGTCCCGGGTGTGGTGGCTGTTGGTTGGCGGAATGGATATATATAAACTTAGAACTCGAGATAGCGCATGCGCACGCCGTCCACAGCTGCAATTGAGTTGTGAATTTACGGCAATTCGATTTGGACGCTGCTCAGATTGAGCGCAGCGGGGGTGGGAGGGAAGACGGGCGACGAGAGACGCTGGCAAAAAGTTTCGCCGCACCTGAACGCCCAAACGCGACAATAAAAAACAGGTGACTTGATCAAAAGAGTCCCATCGATTTCACTTTCCCCCCGCGCGCTCAAACGTCATTTGTTAACAGTCAAAATGGCGACGCTTAAAGCTTCGAGGGGACGCGTCTCTGATAAGCGACTCGCGGAACCGAACGAGAGGGAGGAAGATCGGCGGGGGACGTCGCGGGTCCCCTAGTGGCGGTGCAGCACATAATTCAACTCTCTTTCCCCATCGATCTGTGGGTGGACAACCAAGAAATGGAACGCCAAATCTCAGGCAGCTTCTCCTGGGAGCGAAACTGACCCTCGGCTGACCGGCGGTTGTCACGGCAACCGGAGGGAAACGACAAAAGACGCTTCGATAATCAAAACAAGAATTTTTTTTCCCATTTGCCAACGAAATCAAATGTAAACAAAAGAAAAATGTAAATAAGAAAAGAAAATAAAACAAAAGTTTTTCATGCAGAGGTAGAAAAAAGGGTTGAAGGGTCCCCAGTGTGGGGATGAGGGTTGGGTTCGTTCATCCCTCGTTCTATATGCAAATGAAGCGGTCAGATCGCGTTCTCAATCCCACGTGAGTGATTGGTTCTCGCGGGAGTTTCGTCCGCCATTACGCCCGGCTGATGAGTAATAGAAGGCGAATTACCCAACTCACCCCCGTCTTCATTCTGACCACAGTGTCCTTCCCCCCACTCACATCCCTGGGGTCATTAACCCACCCCTGTGCCGACTTCAACCTGAACGTTTTACAACCCCCTACACAAGTTCTGGCGAACCCAGGTGTCGAAAAATTGAAATAAAACAAAAGTGACGTCATTGATAATTAACTGCACAAAACTTTGTTGGTCGAACTCGACGACTTCACACATGTATCTACTTAAAATACATAAAATATGAACGAACCGTGTTTCAGAGAATTAGAAGGATAGACACTTAGAAATCACGTCCACACGCTTTAATCTATTGAACATAGAACCGAATCAACAATGCAATTATACAAACAATAAAAACTTAATGCTACATTATTATAACGATAACAATCAGTCCTCTACAAACTGCAACTTATTCCAAGAATTTAGCTCTAAAATATTTACAACATTCAATTAATTGATGTTAATGTTTATGTTTATTTAATGGCGATGGGAACAACTGAAAATCGACATTTCCTCAATTTTCATATATAACTGCATTACGTCACCCTTTTTATAAACATTATTACGTCACAGCGTGAAATAATTGCAAACTCCATCCTGGCGCTTTTTGATTAACCCTGAATTTTACGCTTAAACTTTCCACCGTGAAGCATGAATAAATTTCACCCTTTATTCATCACACAATCAATTCCTTTATCCCGACGTGCGCTTTAAAGACCCAGTCACGCGAGAACGTAAAAATGACCTGAAATAGAACAAAACGCTGTTTCTTGCATTATTTCCTCATACTTCAAACAATTTTTACATTTTTTTTTCACTTCTCTTGTCTTTGCACCACTAAAAATAAAATTCCCGCGCTTTTAACAGCCCCTCCATCAGCCGTTAACAACTGCATTGTAATTTCGCAACCCCGTGTATGTCACATCAATACAAATTTCTCCGGCACGAAACATTTATCTGCACGGCTACTGTTATAAAACTGGTGACGTCACCGACATAAAGCAAACGACACACCTTATCAAGATGGCATTTAGGGGGAGAGAAAAAAAGGATGATGTCATTAATCGGGGTACGTCAGAACGCGATCTGCTGATCTCAAAAATTAGCATCAAAACAAGCGTGAAAAATGTAGTGCGCACAGACTCGGAGTTCATAGAGGCGTGAACCGAATGGACGCCACCTGTCGACCGAAGCCAGAAACAAACTCCCAACCCCCACTTTGGGTTTTAAAATAAAAAAAAAAAGAGGGATGAAACGTGGATTTTGGGATTTCTGGTGTAGAAAAAGGGGAAAAGTGGGTGTTGGGGGGGCGGGATAGGGGGTTGAAAAGAGGCATCCACTTCATCCACCCAAGTAATCGGCTCTCCACCCACCCACCCAACCTCCATTTTCCTCACTCGCGGTTGAGGAGCTGGAGGAAGGCGGGGGGAGAAAGGAAAGGCCGTTACTATGGCGACCGAGGAAATTGACTTGGGGCTGCGCGCCGTTCGCCCGAAAATTACATTAGCACGCGCGTCAGTTCCAGATGGGACGCCAACCAACAACAACTGAGTCGCACAGACCTCGTTACAACCAACTGAGACGCCAGCAATTCCCGCGAGAGGCGAATCACGGCACGACACGACACGGCACGGCACGGCCGAGCGGGGCTCACGACTCCACCTGAGACTCGCGTGTTCATTTTGCGCTGCGATGTTCATAGAAAAGAGACGGGCGGGGTGGATGGGTGAAAAGGGGCGGCTTAATACATGACGACAGACGCCCAACGTAATTCCCACAGATTAAGTCGGCGGTTAATTCGGCTGGAACGCTACTTTTACCTCATCCCCTTTATCCGACATTCGCTCATGCGTCTCTCAATTTTTTTATTTTTTTTTTTGGATGAGGAGGAAGTAGTTTCCCGTCCACCGACTGTTTATTAAACTTTGAAGTCGCATAGACACAATTTTAAATTAACTTCGCAAAAATCTCATTCAGTGGTTTTCACTTGACCACACCTTTAAAAAAAATTTCTTTTAACCAAATAAAATAAAGGTAAATGTTAAAAAAAACTTTTTTTTTCTTTTTTTTTTTTGTGTGAAGCCGGGGGCCATGACATCAAAGACATACGCCGACTCGCGTCTCCCTTTTGAATTTCCATAATGCAATTGGCTGAGGACCGAAGACTTGCAGTTCCTAGACCCTATACGGACCCGCAGTGCACCTCGCGCTTCCCATCACCATTAACAGCGTCGTTTGGCGTCCGCGATTCCCTCGTCGCTCGCAATTTTGCATAAGCGACTCGTTTCGACTAACTCTTTATCCCGCAGCGTCTTTATTTTTCATCTTGGTCACTCGGCGTTTGATTGGGGTCGTCAACAACAACTATAAAGCGCGCGTCATAAAATAAACTGGGGCTCTATTTTCTCACTTCCCCAACGGTCTTGTAATGTTTTTCCGAACTTAAGGGGTCCATTTCGTGTTGTTGTTGACTCCACGCTGTGATTTTGGGCCAAAGGTGAACACACTCGCCCTGCAGGAGTCGCGCCGTTCCCGCAGCGGCAGATCCCGCTGCACTTGGCACTGCAACCCGCTTCCAAACGCACTCAGTGGGACGTCGAAGGGCGACCGGATGGCGACTACCGCCAGGCGGCCGGGGCGCGAGAGGACGAGATGATGAGGGGTTTGCAGTTGAGTTGCAGTTTGAGAGTTGGGGACGACCATGAGGAACGATGGACGCCTGGTGGGACACAACAGACAACACCACCACCTGACGCCGTGTCAGCCCCACAAGTGGAAGGGGATGGTTACGCTACGAAATTATATAGTAAAACCTACCATTATAAATTTCCGGGTGACTCGTGGATTTATGGGTACTTCTCTTCTCTTTTCAGTGCGTTTTGGGGGTTGCGAGGTTTTAGAAAATCCGATTGGTTGGAATTCGATTGATTCTGTGCGGAAATTGAATGAAATTCGGGTTTTAGATTTAGTCGTACCGTAGGTCTGCAAGAGAGATAAGTTTAAGTATAAATTAGGTAAATTTGTGATAAAAATGTCGTTTATCAACTTGTATTGGTTGTTGTTGTTTCGATTAAATCATGTCATACTTTTCGATGATCACGTTGTTTATGGATTTAATAAATCCCGGAATCTATCGGTGTAGTAATAGTAATAGAAGATTACAATAATGGAAAGAAGGTTGACTGCATTTGCGGCTACATAAGCGAAAATAGCTGCGAAAATCAGGGTAACACAAACACTATTGAAACTCTCTAAATTATCTTGGGTGGTTCTTAATTCTGCCAAAATGTCATTCGTGTCACTGTCACTGATATTAAAACCGACTTCCATTTTGTTTTTTGTTTTTACAGCGCCGTGTATTGACAAAAGATTGAATTAATTAACCTTTAACCTGACATCTATTAATAAAGTCATTAATTAAATAAATAAATATTTTTTGTTTTTAGTTTTTATTTTATTTTATTATATTATATTTAATTTTATCCACATCTAATAAAAGAACAAATTACCTCAAGGTTCTGCTTGAGATTGGATGACCAAAACGCAAAAACGTGAAACGAATGAGTCGAAAACGAGGCAAATTGCATTAATTGGTGAATGAAATGCAGGCGGAACTCTGTCCTAATAGAATTTGCGAGTCAATTTCCACAGCGACCACCCGCGGATCCATCAACGGTGCTTGATTTTGGCGCGTATCCCTCATCCAACAGACGCGGAATAAATTGAAGCACCCGACGCCAATCAAACAACTTGCAATTCGCGTTCGACAGCCTTTTCAAAAAATAAAAAAAATCCAAATGAGAGCAGCATGACGCAGCGCATAACGCAAAACAAAAACAACAAAACCCACACGCCTCGAAAACTAAAAAACAATTACAAAATTTAAAAAATAAAAAAATAAAAAATCCAAATTAAAAGCAAACAAAACTAAATATCAAATAATTTATTTATTCATTAGCAGAAGTTACACTTCGAGTACAAATCCTTATATGAGATATAAATCATTTTTTTTAAATCACTTTATCAAAATATCAAATATTTAAAAAATAAACTAATTGTCCATTCACTTCATCTCGTTACGTCGAATCTGTGAATAAAACCTGAAAAAATTAATAAAATCAGTTAAAATTACTCCCTCTTAGGTTAGCTTAGAATATATTACAGAAGGCGGAGACAGGTATGAAATAAAAAAAAAGAAAAAAAGAGGCAGGTGAATGAGACGCTGGGTGGAGGGGGCGGGCGCGGTAGCAACGGCTGAAGCTAACAAATGGCGAACCGAGTCAAAGGTCGAGTAGCGAGGGAAGACGAAGATGAAGCCCACGGGTGAACGGCCGACCCCCCGAGGCACGACTGGGTAAAAACTAAGAATGGAAGATCTCCGAGAGGGGAGGGGCTTCAGATGGCACCTGTCACGCACCTAGCCCCACCTACTTTCACCCGAACGAGGGAATTCCACAGCCGATTCACGGAACCCACCTGACATATAACGCCAGGTAGCTGCAAACGCGCCCACATTCGCGACCCCGGGTCATGGGAACGGTTCACCCGACCACCCACGCCTCGCCTCGCGACGCGCCGCGATGCGATGTGAAAAAAGAGTTAAAAGTTGAAAGAAAAAGAGAAACCACAACAAACCGATGCTCAATTGAATCCGCCAGGTGCTCGTGAGAGGGAAACGCCAACTGTCAACGCCACCTGACGAGGACAAAGGGTGAAATCACCCCTGTTGCGGCGTTGGGGTTGGGGAGGGCAGTGGACCAAAAGGATTCCATTAATAGTAGTTGTATAGTTTTTGATCAAGGGCGACAAACCTTTAATCTCGGTTAATAACAAGCCGCGCGAACCGCCCGATGCCATTAAACGACGCTAGGTGGCGGTTTTCGGTGTCGGTGGATGGAATTATGATTTTTTTCGAGTTTTTTCGTGTTCCCCAGGTGAGAAAAGGGAAAAAAGAGATGTAAGTGGATTCAGTCCACTTTTAATTGGTTCGCAAAGGACAAAAGGATCGATAACAGAAGAGAAAGAGAGACGTCACATGCAGGGGAGGGAGACATGCGTCTTCCAATTACACATCCCCTCCTCCCCCGTTTCCATATAACCACCCCGCACTAGGGACCAAGACGCGAGGGCGACGCGTGGGCGGAGCAATGCACGTGGGGGATGGCTGCTGACAAATCGCACACGAGAGAGTTTCAGAAATGGGGGAATATATTTTGCTATTTTGGTGCTTACGTTTTTTTTGCTGTTTTTCGCCTTTTGAAATTTAGAGTTTGGCATTAGTTGTAACTTTGTTAATGGTTTTTGAGTTTTGTAGAGTTTTCTTCGTTTTAGAAAGTTTTAATGTTTTGATTTTTTTGGTGCAATATTTTTATGTTTTTACGTCTTAGTACACTTTTTGTTTTAAATTGTACGCATTTTTTGTGAAAAACTTGGAAAATGCACACTATAATTGGGATTGAGATATTTCATGGAAAGGACGGTTCCGTTTCCTTGTGCAAGGAGAATTCTTATAAAAAAAATACTCAAGCAATTTCGTATGCAGAAATGTAAAACACTCATTTTGATAAAAGTCTGGATCAGATAATCCACCTTTAGTCACTACAGTAGCTTTGGGTTTTGACTGTGTGCAAAATTTTTTTAAATTATCACATTAGATTTTGAATTTTAGTATAGATTTTGATATTTTTAAGTTGAATGCTAATTAATAATTACATTATTTTTGTTTATTTTTTCCGTTTTTACACTTTTTTGCTGTTTTACATCATTTTGTCTCTATCTCGATTTAAAACTTCAAAACTTTTCCCTTTAAACTTCGTCTCCAAAATTATTTGACTTTCAAATTCCCATCCCTATGACGTCACATGGTTGATGGTTCGAGGCTTGGTCAGCGATTTATTCTGGTGCGTGGGCGGGGCAGTTGCATAGCGCCTGATTTACGATGTTCAAGACCCCACGAGTGAACGCCATCACCAGAGCACCCCCTGCCCCCTCCCACCAAGGCCCCCAGGCGTGAGCGCCCGGTGGACGCCGCACCCCCGCCAAGAAGCCAATGGACAAACGCCGCCGCCATTAAAAACAAAAACGCCAACCCCACCCTGCACACCTGACCGAGTCACACCAGAGGGGGCTAATTACACCTTGCAAACCCTCGTAAACATCTACTTCCGGTCACTTAATTTAACAATAAAAAAAAAACAGTGAAATTTCCCAAGATGAAATTGATGAAATTCCCGAAGTCACATGAAAGATGGAACTTCTCGTGTTTCAATGTTGTAACAATACTCAGCAGCGCCCCCGAGATTCTGTTATTAATAATGCACACATTCGGTTGCGCCCGTCGTCAATCTCCGCGGGTAGTGCGGTGTAACGAGGCCCATTGCCATGTTTTATTCATCGTTGCATGCCTCCAGTGCCGCGCTCATTAAAAGCGTCACTTCGTTCTAACGAGTGGAAGCAGCGCGTCTCATCCGACTAGGATTAAAAGTGTAAAAAATTAAATCAGCGCATCCAAAACACGCGGAAAGCAAAGCGAAGCAACGAACGAACGAACGTTGTGGATGTTTATCACACGCCGATTTATTGCTGCGATCCAACAATACCAGTTTCTAAATTTAAGACGCTGCCAACTTTCTTTTCCACTATACTGCGTTGCCATGACTACCCCTCTCTCTTTTCCCCCGCCTTTCAGCCTTTTTTTTTTTTTTTCTTTTTTCTTTCTTGGGAAAAATAAAAAAATTCTATTAAACTCGAGCGCCGAGTCCAAAAGCGAGCTACGCGAACGCTGCTGGGGTTGATGAAAAGGCAGCGATGGTATTTTATTCTTAATTGATCGAAACCGCAAACAATTTATGATTTTAATCGACAATTTTTACTTGTAGAAAAATAAAACACGTCGAGATAAAAATAAAAAAAGAGAGAAATTTAATGGAAAAGAATGTAGGCAGCGGCCGTTGGAGTCGGCGATGCAAAATTGGGTGCCTCCGCGCCCTCCCCCTCGTCATCAAAGGGGTTTTATGGGTCGGCGAAGCAATCGGCAGGTGGTGGAGCTGATCTCTAAGGAGACGCTGGCGTTCCTTCTCATTACACCTCCTTCCCTATTACAGCTCTTCATCACCAAGTAGGGAGAGGGAGAAAAAAAAACGCGGTTTGGGAGAACGAGCGTCTCCCTCTATTCTCATTCTCAGAGACAAAAAAGATCGAATAAGGTAAGAAGAAGGAAAAAAAAGATAAAAAAAAAAAAAAAAGAGAGGAAAAAAAATGTCCTTTTTTTTTTTTTTCCTTTCTTTTTTTTAAAAGGTAAAGTTGTTTTTGTGTCTTGATCCGATCGCCCAGTTGGATTACCAAAATCCCTTCCCGTTGTTCCCATGTAATCCAGATTAAGATTCCCCTTTTCCAGTTTAACATACCCCGAACCAAATTTTGCATATTTTACTTGCAAAATTATGAATTATGAATTTATTTTCGTATCATTTTTTTTCAACGTCTACTTAAATGTCTTCATCACCCAAAAAGAAAAAAAAAATCGCTCAGATGTCTCTAAAAATTAAAAAATAATTAAACAAAAGAAAAAACTCAATCCCAAAGTCAAACACGCCGGGGTCATCTTGATAATTTCCATCGCGCGTCCGCTCGGGGAGGCGGAGGTCATCGATATAGAAACGCGCGCGCGTCTGCCAACATCCTCTCCACCCCGGCACTCCCGTGTAAACACGGCCGAAGAGATGAGATGCTGCGTCGTCATGACAACCAAAGATGGAGAAGGCAATTGTTTGCCGGTGAGAAGCGAGCTGTTTGCCATTCTACAGACGCTATAGAAAATGGAAAGGGGATGAAATGGAGAAACACAGCGCCCACCCGCGCCATCAATCACAAATCGACCCCCCCTACCCAACATCCCCCCACAAACCCATCATTCCCCTTCTCCGAATCAACGCTCCACTTAATTGCCAAAGCAAACATCCGAGTGAAATAAAAACGATGCAAACAAAACGAGTAACCGTCAGCCGATCGCGACCGGTTTTTTAATTTTTTTTTATTTTCTTGTTTTCCACATCTAAAAATTCCACCTGAGTCCGACAGCTGTGCGGGGGAGGGTCTAGTGAGTCACGGACGACGGGGGATTAGATGCAAAAGTGGGGAAGGGAAATCCCACCAACTGGGCGACAAGGGGTCTAGTGGAGGCCGAGAGGATGCCCTCGAGGGGGTTGTCTAATCGCATCTCATCAACTTTATTGATAGATTGTTAATCGACACCTGCTCACTTCCTCCTCCCTTGTTTTTACCCACCAGTCCGCCATCTTTTTTTTTTTTTTTATTTCAGTGAATTTTTATTCCGCCATTCGTCTCCTTCGGCTTCACCTCAGCGCAGGTCTCGAGTGTGCTCAGACTTTGATTTTTTTTCCTCCCCCTGGTGTCACTTTTAGGGGCGGGTGGCGTTAAGCGCACGTGGAATCATTTCACCAATGATCCCCAAGGCGAATTTTTTCTCGCGCCGCCGAACGCAGCGCTCACCCACTACACCCACACACCCGTATTTTTATGGGCGCTGAATTAGGAAGAACAACTCTTCCCTTTCATCACAGTCAAAGGTAAATACTTTTGCAGCTCATGCGCGTCCAACGAACCCATCCGACTTTAATTCACACCCAGACACCCCTTAAAAAAAATTACCCAACCAAAAAAAATAAAGAAAAAAAATGTTTAAAAAAATCGACACAGTCGGAATATTGGAATTTTAGAATTTCGCCCATTCGGAGCGGCAATTAAGAGCACTTCTGGTCAATTTGGACACTTAAAATTTTAGGAATGCATGATTCAAGTCGTGAAGTTGGTGTCTTTAAAATTCCAAGTCTCCAACTCAACCGGAAGTGGATTTAATCAACGCTCCAAACGGCGAATTTCCTCTTTAAGCACTTGCATTATCTGAGCCATCTGGTTTCCACAGCAACCGAGTCTCGGTATCCAAAGAGTTGCGTCTCCAGCTCGTCAGTTGTCGTCGTCACGTGCCATGGGCTTCTACTCGGCGTCAGCACATTCTGAGCGCGCGCGCCTCTCTCTCTCTCTCTCTTTCCCTCTCTACTTCAACTCCCTCTCCTCCACACGCCGCTCTTCGTCATTTGCATTTAAATTGAAAAGTTTGTGTCGGGCACCGGGATTTTGTCGTCGGCCAACTTAAAGAGAAGCAGACGCGATGCCGGCGTGGGAAGACAACGCCGCTGACATCACAACGGGCAGCTGAATAAACAAAAGACGGCGCACGTGGCTGATGGACACCTACACAACATCCAGCGCGGCTAGGGCGGGGTACATGACTCAACTGCAGTCACAAAATGGCATTAACCAGAGATAAGACGCACCCCCACCCACCCCTACCTCGCAACCTCTCTTTCAACTCCCCCTTCGCGCACGCTTCAACGACAAAATGCCGATAACGTATCGCACGTCCATCTCGTAGACGCCCATTTCCCCTTCTTTTGGCACTTGCATTTCACCAGTTTCGACTCGCTGCCACCAGAGGCCACTACCGACCACCGAGTTGAAAAATATCAAAAATGGACACTATTTGCTTTACACCCGTGACAGGTGAAATGATGTCTCTTTTTTTTTTACTTCCCGTGTTTGAAAAGGTGAAATCAGTGTTGGCAGTTCACGTGTCAATTTTTTTTCTTTTAACTCGCAATTTTCGTCAAACAAAAATTAAACGCCAGGAGTAAGTGTTAGGAGGCAATCAAAAGGAGTGACGGGGTGGGAAACGAGTGTCTCACCTGCATCTGTTTGCGGCCCTTGTTTTCGTTTTGATTTTTCAACATTTTTTCTCTCTCTTCTTCGATCATGCGCAGTAAGTCTTCTCTGGCTTTGACAGTTTCTTCCTGACGTTTCACATTCTTCGTGATTCTCTCTTCTGTTTCTTTGCGTAATCCTGCCATCAACTAAATGGAGGAATTCATTATTAACTAAAACAATTTTCTTTGCATTAAAAATGTAGTAAAAGTGACTTAGACTTGTATATAAAACTTTAGATTAAAATTTTGAGTCACCCAAACATCAAAATTTAAAGTTTTAAAAATTTAGGACTTAAATTTCGGGTTTTAGAAAAATTCTAAATACGGTACCTCTGACATGATTTCTTGTCTGAGAAATCGGTCGCGTTGCCATTGCTCTTCTCGCTGCTTCAAAATTCTACCAGCTTCTTCACTAAAATAAAGTAAATTTTAGTTTTTAATTTTTTTTAATTTTTAAAATTGAGAATTACTTGAAAAGTGTATCTAGTTCCAATTGCCTCTTCTTTTCGTCTTCGATTTGTGACTCGAGAATCTAAATTTTTATTTTTTAAAAATTTAATTTATAAAGTTACACTTTTAAGCCTATTTTTAATTGTTTCTTACTCTTCTGAATTGTTCTGCGTTTTGTCTGTTTTTCTCTCTCCTTAAATCTTCCTGTTTTTTGTCCGTTTCGATTTCCCGAATGACAACTTGCATCATTTCCCACTCTTCCTTCAACTGCTTCACAATTTCCCTCGCCCGGTTTTGCAAATGTACTTTAAGTTGATGTTTGTTATATTTTCTAAACAAAATAAAATAAAAAATATTAAGAAAATAAAATAAATCGATAAAAACACAAAATCTCTCACGCTTCTTCTTTTTTCCGGTTTTGCGTGTTTATTTGTTTTTGTTTCTCCTCTTCCAACTCCTCTAGTCGCCATCGTTTTTGCTGCAACATTTCTAATTCAACACTCAGTCGATTTGCCTGTTAAAAATTCCAATTAAAATCAACGTTTAACCTTAAAACCTTCAATTACCTTTTTTTCCTTTGATTTCATCTGTTCGATGTGATAACTTATAACGTCTTCTAATTGTTTCTGTTTGGTTACACTTTCATCCTCTTCTAGTGTAAGGTCCTCGACTGTTAGGTCTTCGACTTTAAGGTCCTCCGATTTCTCATTTACAGATTTCTTATTCTGTTTACTTTCAATCCAACCTTGATACAACTCTTCTACCTGAAAAAAAATTCAAAACATCATAGATTTTTAGATAAAATTAGACCAAAAACACGTTTAAAATACTTTATCTTTCTCAGTTTTATCCTTAACTGCCATTTTTTCATCTTTTCTAGCCTCAGATTGTTCAACGGGTTTGTATCTTCCTTCGGACAACGCTTTCAACTCCTCCTGGAAATTCAATTTGTAAATATTTTCATATCATCAACCATGTTGACAATAAACTACGTATATTTACCTAAAATAAAGAGAAACGTTAAATTAATATTATCTTTACCTCGAGCTGTTCTTCCTCTTCTTTCAACATCAATGCCAATTTCATCTTTCGCTCGCTCAATATTCGTTCCTTGTTTTCCTTTTCCACTATCTTTCTATATGCGTCCTTACTACAAACTTTCTCATCACAATATCCATCATTTATAACACTTTTTTCTAATTTTTACCTGCTTTTAACCATCTCATCAGACGTCCACGCATCGTGTTTAACCGCTTCGGTTTGGATTTCATTAAAATATCTGCAATTAGCATCACATTCCTGTCGATATCGCGCCTCCTTTTCTCGTTTACTTGTAATGGCGCGCTCCAGTAACTGTTTCCTCGACAACCAATTACTAGGAACACCGTAATATTGCGACATTTTCACTACTCTAAATTCAATAAAATATTCGCTAAACCTTAAGAAAGCATCTTAAAACAACGGTCTCCTTATTTTTAAACCTAAAACCACTTCGCCCACATTCAATCCCGTATCTAGGATACGACCCAAACATTCAGCACCGCCATCTTTGTTGCATCACTTTAACAACGTGACGTCATATATACAAAAACGTCAACAATAAAAAAAGTTTTTAAAGTTTAAAAGTAGCACCTTTGTTTTTTTTATATTACACGGATGAAACGAAACACCGAACGACATTGAACTTTGAAATTTGAAACTTTATAAAAAATGGGCTTGGCAAATGGTAACTTCAGGTACGACTCCTATGGGGTCACGAGGTCGGATTGTGAGGTGTCTCGTGCGTGGGAATCGCCTGGGGCACTTTGTGGGGTCTAAGACGCTGCCAAGGAGCAAAAGGAGGAAAAAAGAAAAGAATTAAACGTCGGAAAAGCAGGCAGCGTTTCAGTCTGAAATACGGAGCACAACGACGCCTCGTGACTTGATTGAAACAAAGTGGGTGTTTTCCTTAAGGTAGCAATCGTCTTTTATGTGATCTTGAAGGATATCGACGTCATTATGGAGGGTGCCAAGAAGAATTTCAAGGCCATTCGGTGAGTTTCAAGTTGTAATAATTTCCTTCCGATGTGTCAAGCGAGAGTTGCTTCACGGAGAGGGAAAAGTTCACCCGGATCTTTGTTTTCAGAGTGACGAGAAAAAATCCGCATCATGCGCCTCCCGTTGCCACAGTGATTCCCAGATCTGTTTCTATGGTAACTAATTTTTTTCTTGTTCTTTATTTATCGTTTAACTGCGGGCGGCGTGCGTTTTACGGCATTTATTTGATGCTGATAATATTTGCCGGTTATATAACGACTTATTTAGAAACAGTAAACACCCTGCTTATCATTTGAATTTATCAAGTTCTATAAAAAAAAAAAAAAAAAGTAAAAATATATATAATTTTCTCTCTTTTTTTAATCTCTTAATCCACTTTCCTAAGGAAGAACTCACAATTACATCATCATCATTAACGGAATTGAGCACACCTTATTCACATGAAAGAATTTTGTTTTTATAATTTTCGGCCTTAAGAAAACTAAATTCACTTTTATTTTATCGCACCTCAAAATGATCATTTCACTTAAAAACAAAAAATTAAAATTGATATTTATGTTTGTTTTTACAGACAACATTGCCACCACTGTCCTCAGAGACCTTGAATCCACGAATTTACCGCTTGGCATCACTAGAGGCGAAGGTGAGACGCCGTGATTTTACGAAAATAGTCATTTGCATAGATCGAGGTCGCAGTAATTAGCGAGCGCGACGAGTTAAGACAACAACTTGTTGCTCACGGTACACGCGCGTCACTGTCATGAATCAAACTTGGAATCAGAGCGAAAAAAATTCTTTAATTGCTACTTTTATCACCATACCTTATGCGCCCAAAAATCCAACTTCACAACACCAACTGCAATGGCATCGCGCGGGGGTCTCAGTTGGAAAAGAGTTTTTCAAATTAACAAGCAGCGTTGTCGATTTCAGATGGCAAATATTGAAGTTTCGTTGAGCAACGATCATCAAGCTAAAATAAGAAAAACACCGCAGATTGGGCGCCCTCTATTACCGGCAAATCAGCAAGAGATAACCGCTAGGAGGGTGCATGATATTAACTTAGCCAACGATCGAATCTCAAAGGTAAATTGAATTTAATTTAAAGTCAACTTTGAATGAAATTAGAATTTTTTTGTGACTTCAAGTTTGGGTAAATTAAAAAAAAAAAAAAAAAAATCAATGTTGGGTGTAAATAGTGTTTTAAATTATATATACGAGACAGGTGAAAACAGGCGTAATTATTAATTAGAGGTATAAATATTTTTCAAGTATATTTGTAGTGGTTTTAAACGAGGTCAGGGTTGGGACAAAATAAAATTTTTGTTTATTGGGCGTAACTCAGTTGGCGATGGAAATTTATGCATTCATTCAAGGAGTGGACGGAATGGGAAATGAAGTGTGTGTCTATATGTCTTAAGAAGTCTCTTGTTCAATGTTCCGTCTTGCAGCTGATAAGAGAAGTTGAAATGCTGAGGAAGAATTTACAGGATAAAGAGAATTCAATTTCGTCACTCAAGGACCAGAACCAGAAACTGTTAAAAGAAATGGTAATTTATTAGTTATTTGTCTTTGTAAAATGGGGGAAAAAAAGTTGATTATGGAATCGCTCACAGATGACAAAACCTGACCCAAATTCCAAGGTTGATGCAAATAATAAGAGCAAGAATATGTCCAGAGTGGCTGAAATAATTGGGAAGCAGGATAGGATGATGCAAATCCAGCACGAAATGAATAATAAAAAAAGCGTCATTAAGAACCTGCAGCTCAATATGGAGAAAATGGAGGCAAATGAGTAAGATTTGATTGTTAATTTGTTAAACAAATGTAAAAACTGGAATTTTTTATTTATTTTTTTAAAATAGTTTGGACACTAGGATTCAGCAAGCAGAGCTAGAATACCAACTGGAACGTGAAGAACTTTCAGTTCTCAACATGCAACAAGAATACCTAGCACTTCAGACTTTCTTAGAAGATAAGATCAACGAATTAACGAGAAGAAACGTAAATACATCAATAAACAAATCTCGCATTTGCCCCAAATTAAATGATGAATATTTATTGGTGTCCTATATCTGTCAGATAAACGATCATTATTTTACCACTAAATTAGGAAACTCAAAAATTACAGTTTTCTTCACTTCTTCACTTTTTTTTTCCCAAAAAAAAAAAAAAAAACAAAAAAAAAACCACTTTTACCGTCATCTGGTTTTTCAGGTTCGCGACGTTTCGTTCTCGTCGGTTCTCGGAACTAACGAAAGCGCCACTTTGGCCGCGGTCGAAGTGTCCTACGACCCTGAATCTCCGGGTTTCGTAATTGCACCCCACGTGAGTGGGCGCGGTTTGCTCGTGCAGTGGACCCGCGATCACAGTAATTTACAGAAGGGAGATAGGTGGGTTTATCAACCTTTTATTTTTTTTTTCTCTCATTCTTTTTCCACTACTACTTAATAACTTTTCTTATCTCGCCTTTCTTCGACTGCAGGTTGGTGGAGGTCAATGGCCACTTTGTGTTGGGCGGTGTGCGCGATGACCTCATTCGCGTTCTTTCCGCTGCATCTACAAGTAAACCTCTTCAACTCATTGTCTTGCGCAACTCTTCGCCCCCGCGTCACATCAACGTCCGCGAATTGGAGAATTTAAAAGAGGAAATCAGTTGCGTGATGAGTAAATTGGACATGAAAATAAGGGAAAACAAGGAACTGATGGCGGGAGCCGACAAGTAAATGAGATATTATAAAATCTAAGATGTATTGGTGATTATTTGTTTTCTCATTGAAATAATAGGATTAAAAGGGAACGAGATAAACTTCAAAAGGAGAATATGAAACTGGGTCATCGAATCAGCTACCTCGAAGAACAAGTGAGTGAAATGCACGAAGGATGGGAAGATGTAAGACAAACTCTGAGTGAAGTGGAAAGTCAAATACATCTCCCACGCGTTAGGAGAAACTTGAAGCAAAACGGAGACATCAAACAACACGGGAATAACGTTACAATTTCCGGCGCAACGTCCATAGCCGTTAATAGTAGTAGTAGTAGGCATTCGAGTTCGAGTCACCGAAGTTCACCGGAGTCCGAATCTCCTCTGTTCGTTGATGACTCGTCGCCGGAACCTAAAAAAAAAGTTAATTTTAGTCACAAACGAACATCTTCGACATCGAGTGCGCAACTCGTGAAATCGAGCAGTACTTCGGTGATGAAATCTCCCAGTATGGGCCAGTTGAACTATAATTCAAATTCAGCCCCGAATTCTGAATATAGTCGCCATATTCTTCAAGTTCACGTTCCTTTCGCCACTCCTCGCGACTCTCTACTTCCTTTAATGCGCAGTGCGTCTGCGAACGGGTACCACGGACAGTTGAAGCCTAAAACCAGTGATTCCGATTTCGCCGAAAGACCGAATTCTGCCAAATTGGCCATTCATCTTAAAGTGAATAACAGGAAGATAGCTTTGGATGATTTCGAGTCTGATAATGAAGAGTGGTGTTAAGTTGAGAAATGACAAATTTATTTCATTAACAATAAAATAAAATCTACAAACTTTTTTTCGTTTTTTTAATACTCAGGAATCTTGTGACAATTGCTAATAAATTGTATAATTAAGAATTCATTATGTTCAGTTCTTCTTGCTCTCGTCTCTCAGAAAGAAACGCCATTACTCGATTCAGATATTTATTGAATTCCGCTCGAATTCCTTCTCCGTCCTCTTCGAGATTGGCTTCGACTAATATTATCTTATTAAACGCCGAAGCTAAAGATGGAATAATCATTAAATTAATCTTGAATAAATATAAATTAATTAGACGTTTACATAATTGGCGTGAAATGTCGTGTTGATGAGTTCCATTTCTGAACAACCCAAACACGATGCATTGAGTGTCTTTTAAATTCGGCACATGCGCAAAGTGCGCATAAAGTTTATCTAATTCTCTAGAGATATTTCCTTGATCCGGATTGAATACAAATATTACTCCGTGGTTGTCACGAATGATGGCGGGCCAACACGGTTCAAATCTAATGCAAATAAATACATCCGTTATTTTGTTTACATTATAACTTATCCTAATGTAAACAAACGCACTTGTCATCACCGCTGCAATCCCACAACTCGACTTCGGCTATGATATTTCTTCCATTGACATGTAACGGATTGCTTTCAAACTCTAGAATTCTGTAATAAAATAATGTCTTTTCTAATACGATAATTATAAGTTGATACGGTATTTACCGCACTCCTTGCGTTGGATAATAATCTCCACTCGTCGTGTCTGTTGCATCCGATAGGAAATTCGCCAAAGCTGTTTTTCCGGACTAAAAAGAAGTGTTAAATAAACAGTAAAAATTATAATTCAATGTTAAAATCTACCTTTATGGGCCCAACAACCGCTAATTTGATCTTAAACATGCTGCACTAATCTGAATGGTATGTTTGTGTTTACGCTTGGTTGCTGAGGCAACCAGGCGAGCATGACGTCACGAGCGCCAATTTAGAATTTAAAAAAAATATACTCGAATTAAATAAAAATAAAAATAACATCACTTAACACAGTTTGGGATGGGTTCGTTGGTTTATTGGGTTGTGCAATTCATTCGTTGAAATATTTTGTTTTTCGTTGTCGTGATTTTTTTTTTAAAAGTAATAATAAACATTTATTTATTTAAAGCCAGACTTCAGAATTTTACTTCTGTTAATACATATTGTTTCTGCAACAGTTATTTTTAATATTAGTACGGTGGCCGAGAAAGGCAAACTGATTCAAAATGTATTTTTCTAAACTATTCCTCGTTTGACAGATCATATCCTTGAATTGCGCACTGAGTTACTGCCAAGTTACTGCATTGTAGCGCCACATAGTGAGAAACTACGGAAACATTTTCTCTTCTCGGCCACCGTACATTAGCACTTGAAGCGCGCGTGAAATTCAGAAATTCAGTTAGAAATTTTTCAACGAGTTCTTAAACCCAGTGCATGACGATGGACAACTTTCAGGGAATTAAAAGTTCTGCTGTTAAGAAACCTTTCATCAATGTACCTTCGACCAGCAAAGTGAAAGAAGTTGTGTTTCAAACAACGCCTGAAAAACGTGACAAATTGCATAAATGTAATGAGTCTGATGACGTAGTTGATTCCAGTCACAGTACTAATGACATTGTTGTAGGTGTTAAATTGTCCTTTGGATTGGATGATAGTGATATGAATGACGTCACTGCGACTCAGGATAACCACATCACTAAGACGTGTGACGAAGTAGTTTACATAAAAACACTAAACATGAGTGAAGGCAGACGATCTTGTAAAAGAAAACTCACGCCATACCCATCGACTCAATTGGTTAAGAAAAGCAAGGAAATGTTTTCCGACACTTTTGATGCGGAATCGGAAACGGAATCGTCTATTGATGCCATTTTAAAGAGCCCGGAGTCGCCAAAACCAAGTAAACCTAGGCACAGCTATTTACAGCTTTTAACGCCATCCGATAAAACCGATTGTTCCATTTATACAAATGTAGCTGACATTCCAATGAACAAACCCCACGCTCCACCGAAAGAGATAGTCATTTTAGGCGAAAAAATGGCTAATGATTGTAAAAAGCCAAACTTTCCGGATAAGCCGGAGAGTGTCGATGAGGAATATATGTACGGGAAAAGACAATACGAAGCATTGAGACTTGCTTTTATCAGAAGTGCGAAGCAATTGGCAAAGCCAACGGTTGCAGTAAATGCTGCAAGTGAAGAATGTAAATCGAATGAAGAAGTCGAAATAGAAATAATAAAGGAAAGAAAAGAGCGAATTAAAATATTGGAAAAGGAGGGGAAATACTCAGAAGCAGCTGATTTGCGTATTTTAGTCGATTGGCGATTAAAGCAGTAATTTATTGTTTCTGTTTTTTTTTTAATGTATAAAAGTCAAATGACTGATGTGATGAATAAATAAAAATTGTTGTTTTTTTTTACTTTATTAAGTTATACTTAATTTTCGTCAGCGTAGAATATTATTTCATTAATCACTTCAGGTAAATTTAACTCTTTTATGTCAACTTTATAAATCGAAGGAGCATCTGTTGTTTTCATTAGACACTTGCGAATATCCAAACGGCATAGATGCATGAGAGAATGTGGCACCATGGCTAAATGGTACCAAAAGTTAAACAAATTAATATCAGAAGTACATAAACAGTTATTTTTGATATTACCTCTGCTTGTACGGTACTGATTCTGTTGAAGATAGATGGCGATGGAGTTCAACACGTCCAGAAAACATCCCTACTCAACATCCGTTATTTTCGAGAACCACGTGCGTGGCACGCAAAAATGCTCATTGAATACAAATATTACTCCGTGGTTGTCACGAATGATGGCGGGCCAACACGGTTTAAATCTAATACAAATAAACACATGTTCTTTTCCTTATACAGTAACTTTTAAAGCGTAAACAAACGCATTTGTCATCACCGCTACAATCCCACAACTCGACTTCGGCCTATGATATTTCTTTCATTGACATGTAACGGATTGCTTTCAAACTCTAGAATTCTATAATAAAATAAAATAATGTCTTTTCTACTGCAATAATTATAAGTTGATACGGTATTTACCGCACTCCTTGCGTTGGATAATAATCTCCACTCGTCGTGTCTGTTGCATCTGATAGGAAATTCGCCAAACTGTTTTTCCAGACTAAAAACAAGTGTTAAATAAACAGCAAATTATAATTCAACGTTAAAATCTATTTTTACGGGCCCAACAACCCCTAATTTGATCTTAAACATGCTGTGCACTTATCTGAATGGTATGTTTGTGTTTACGCTTGGTTGCCGAGGCAACCAGGCGAGCATGGCGTCACGAGCGCCAATTTAGAATTAAAAAAAAAAATACCCGAATAAAATAAAATAAAAATAAAAATAACACTCCGTAACACACTTAATACAATTCAATCGTTGAAATATTTTATTTTTACCAAATTAAAAAAAAATACTTTTTTAATGTTTTTTGTTGTCATGGTGATTTCAATGATGTAGATACATAAAAAGACACTTCCATCAAGTAGGTAATGAGCACACGAAAAGATACTGCATTTCCCTATGCGTTTCCACATTCTGGTGCTGTACATGTACAGGCCGCACCTCCTAATACACCTGCAATTAAACCATCACCACCAACACAACAACAACACCAACAGCAACAAATGCAACAGTCGTAAATCATTGAATTTCTTTTATATTCTGTAATCTTATTTTTTTAACTTTTTTTCTGAATTCTAGTACTGGATATTTTGCATTTCTCGAAAGTAAGGAAGAAAGATCTTACAAATGCTTCGAACTTTTTCTGCTGACCGTGTCGTACATTCTTATAATTCTGTGTCCAATTGCCATCTTTTTTTGTTGGATTGTGAGTAGATTTTATTATTTTTGGATTAGTGCAATAAACTCTATTTATACTTAAAGGTTGTTAAGGAATATGAAAGAGCCATAACATTTAGGTTTGGAAGATTAAGAAAGATGGAACCGAGAGGACCAGGACTTATTTTCATATTACCTTGTACTGATTCTTATAACATTGTTGACCTAAGAACGTTGTACTTCGATGTACCACCTCAAGAAGTACTTTGTAATTTGAATTTAGAGATTTTATACTTAAAAAAAAATTTTTTTGGTGCAGATTTTAACCAAAGATTCAGTCACAATTGCAGTTGATGCAGTTGTTTACTACAGAACTTTCGATGCCACAATGGCAATAACGAATGTCCAAGACTACAAAAAAGCGTCCCATTTACTCGCAGCATCCATCTTGCGAAATACTTTGGGCACGAAAAACATGGTTGAGATTCTGACTCAGCGTGAAACTTTAAGTGCAAATATGCAACTGATCTTAGATGAAGCTACTGATCCTTGGGGTGTTAAAATAGAAAGAGTAGAAATGTAATTTTTAATTTTTTAATTTTATATTTGTATTTCTTTGATTTCTTTGATTTTAATGAGTCAAGTTGTTGTTTAATAGCAAAGACGTGCGATTGCCACATCAAATGCAACGAGCGATGGCGGCAGAGGCAGAAGCAACGAGAGAAGCAAAAGCCAAAGTTATCGCCGCTGAAGGAGAACAGAAATCTTCTCGTGCTTTGAAAGAAGCAGCTGACGTCATGATGACGTCACCAGCAGCTTTGCAATTGCGATACCTTCAGACTTTGAACACGATTTCAGCCGAGAAGAACTCGACGATTGTTTTCCCTGTACCTCTAGAAATGGGGTCACTCTTTAAGAAATAGTTTTTCTGTATTTTTTTTTTTTTTAGAAGTGAAATAAACATTTATTTATTTTCAACTTTATTTTGAAAATATCTATTGTTGCTACAACAGTTATATTTGACTTTAGCGCGCGTGAAGCGCGTGTAAAATTGAAAAATTCGACTTGAAATTTTATTCTTTCGGCCATTTATTTATATCAAAAATATTCTCCAAATTGGCGTTGTTTCATCTCTAAAAATGACTGATCGAGTTTATTGATGATTCTAACTTCGAACATCATCTTTGACTGAGAAACCTGTATTTAATTCTGTTTACTTTTGGACTCAACTCGAGAAACCAATGCATTTTTTAACCCGGACTTGTGTGCTCGTGACTCCTAAAACTTCACCTCTTCGTTATCAACATCGTAAACCACAAAGGATAGATCAGTTCAGGGCACGATTACCAATTCCACCACGACCTCGAATGTCTAAGACGTTCAATGAGAAGAACAATGAATTCAGTCGGTTTCCAACAACCGTTTTACTGGGAGTTCTTGGTCTCATGTTTCCTTTGTCGTTGTTGTACGTGGAAAGTTTATTTCCACACGAAGTGAAGCCAGGAGAGACACCGAAAAAGAAATCAAAACCGATTCCACTTCAGTTGACACTAGAAGATGAAGAAGAGCCGGAAGTTGTCGAATAATGACATTTATTGGATGTAATAGCATTTTTCGTGTTGAATTTATAGTTGTAGACAAAATTTTATTAAAAAGAGTTTTAAAAGGACGTCAAAAAAGCATTATCAAAAATAATTGTGTCTTGCAAATGTGAAAATATCAGTTGAAGAAAAACAAAACAACATCCAAAAAGATGTCTATTGCAGTAAATTAGCTTTACTTGGTACAACACAACAAACAGTTTTATAAGATACTAGCTGTGTACTCGTGCTTCGCTACGGGACACAGAAACGTGTTTTTTTTCTGGGTTATTGCTTTTTATTTAAATTGTGGGACCTGCTGCTGTCATTCCTCCGTCTCTTATGTTGTTGGTGGGTTTTTGCGCTCGTGTGTTCGCCAGTCATTGTCGTTTGGCGTTGCTACTTTCGTTTCTGAAGGGCGGGTTTTCGCTTTCTCGGTGGCATTCTGTTAAAAAATTAAGTGTTTGTTGTTAGTGGTTTGTAGTAGCACATTACATTTACCACTTGTTGCCCTAATGAAGCTGTCTGGCAGCTGCTCAATGCGATGAACTCAGAGTTTGATTTCCTATAAAATTGTTGTAACCTCTTTGGCACTGCGTGAAGTCCTTGACTCGCTTTTTCGATGATTCTTCTGTTAGCTGAATGTGTCAAAGCAAAATGGCCACAATAAGCTGCTCAGAGTTTGGATGTGAGGCTAATAATCATTGTTAATCAGTGCGAGTGTTCTGAGGCTAATGTTATTATACAGGCCGATGTTGTTGTACAGACAACAATACATATGCTTTCAACTCCATATGTAGCATTGTCAACCCTGTCCCGCGTGTTCTCGGTAGTAACAATGCTTGCGCATGCAAGTTCGGCTGTCCATTTTCGGGGACCCAAAGGGTCAGGCCAAATGTTTTTCCGCATTGCATCTTTCCACTGCATTTGGCGCGTTCTTTTCGAATTTTGGTGAAAATCGGACCACAAATAACTGAACTTTTGGTAATAGCATATTTCTCGTTGAACTAGTTGTGGACAAAATTTGAATAAAAAGAGTTAAAAAAAACATCAAAAAAACATTAGAAAAATAATTGTCTTGCAAATGAAAAAATATCAGTTGAAGGAAACAAAATAATAAGTGTCACATTACTCGAAATTTGAATTTTGCGCCCTTGTCTTGCACCATCTAGCGGCCACTTCTGGCATTACATAAGACGAAAGCACAAATGCCAATCACAAATTAAATGTAATTGCGCCAATCGATGAATGCATTCGAGTTTGTTATCTAAAAATATATTTTATTTTGCAGATTAATTGCGATCACGACGTAAAAACCCCGAGAAGGTAATTATAGACCATAGAAAGTAGCGCCATCACTTGTCAAAACTGGAAACAATCAATTTGACTGACTTGTGAGAAAATCACATCTTGTTTGCAAATGCACAAATGTGCGATGAAACCTTTAAATTCTTCTATATCTTTATACAACCACCTAAGCTATACTTGGCTTCAAATTACAAGAACTATCTCGTCATCATCTCATCACTATGTACCGAACCGATCAAGTCTTGCATCATCTGAAATCAGATCTCAATTCATAAAATACTTCACCAAACAACACGACCATTTATTCGTTCCATCAAGTGCCGTCACTTTACCACAAGATCCAAGTGTCACCTTCGTCAGTGCCGGCATGAATCAGTTCAAACCTATTTTCCTGGGCAAAATACCGTCGGGAAATGCGATGAATTCTTACCGGCGAGTGGTCAATAGTCAGAAGTGCATTCGAGCAGGTGGAAAACACAACGATTTGGACGATGTAGGACTCGATGGATCTCATCATACATTTTTCGAAATGCTTGGGAATTGGTCATTCTCAGATTATTTCAAAGTATAGAAAAAAATTAATAAATTATCTCTTTAATTAATTAATTTTTTTATGTTATTTTTGCAGAAAGACGCTTGCAAAATGGCTTGGGATCTGCTAACACAGCATTTTAAACTACCTAAAGACAGGTTATATGTTACATACTTCGCTGGTGATCGAAAAAACGGATTGGAACCAGATTTAGAGTGTAAAGAAGTTTGGATGAATTTAGGGTAAATTAAATTAAATAATAAATATTGAAAATTTTAACAATTTTTTATTAAAAATGAATTTTAGGGTGCCAGAAGAGAGAATACTGCCATTTGGAAGCAAAGATAATTTCTGGGACATGGGAAAGACCGGTCCGTGCGGTCCGTGCACGGAAATTCACTTCGATCATGTTGGATCTCGCCACGTCCCACAACTAGTGAACGCGGGTGATCCGCAAATGGTGGAAATTTGGAATTTGGTGTTCGTACAGTACGACAGATTGAATGATGGGAGTTTAGAGAAACTCCCCAACGTCCACGTCGACACGGGAATGGGTCTCGAGCGATTCGCAGCTGTTCTTCAAGGATCCCAGTCTAACTACGACACCGATTTATTTCGGCCTTTGTTTTCGACCATTCACGAACACTGTTCTGTCAGACCTTATCGAGGATTGATGGGTCTCGATGATGTGGATGGTATCGATTGTGCTTATAGAATCGTTGCAGATCATGCAAGAATGTTTACAGTTAGCATAAGTGATGGAGTTTTACCTGATGAATACGATGCTGGGTATTTGAGTCGATTTTTAATAATGTTTTATTTTGATTTTTATTTATTTATTTATTTATTTGTTTTTTTTAGTCATTGTTTGCGTCGGATTATTCGCCGCGCTGCTTTATCTGCTAAAACCAAACTCGGCGCACCTGCTGGAGTGTTGTCACAGTTGGTGGATCCTGTTGTTGACAGTTTAGGAATGGCTTATCCAACGTTAAATTTAAGTGTTTCTAAGGTTTGTTGTGTATTATAGGTGTTTGAAGATGGATTTATTAATTAAATTGAGTTGCAGGTAAAAAATGTGGTTATGGAAGAAGAAAATAGGTTTTTAACTCAATTTTATGCGAATGAAGAAAGGTTTGAAAATATTCTTTCAAACTTACAATCTAAAGTTTTCCCAGGTAATGAAATATATATTTATAAATTTAGACTATATTTTTAAATTTATTTGTTTTTTTTTTTAGGTGACGAAATGTTTAAGTTGTGTTGCGCCGGTTTTCCTGAAGATATTTTACTGAATTCGATTCAGATGCGAGGTTTCACTCCAGACCTTGAAGGTTTTAACGAAATAAAGTTGAAAGTGAAGGAAAAAGATGATTCTGTTCGAGCAGCACTGCTATTGGAACGAAAAATGAATCAGAAGTTGTTTTTGAATCAAGCTAGTGCGATTTTGCTGCAAAAACGTGCCATTTCTGTTACAGACGACTCATATAAATATTCATTTCCGGATTATAAGTCAATGAGTAATAAGTACATTTAAAATCTTAAAACATATTTTATCTAATTTTTTTTTCTATAGCATCTAAAGTGATATCTATTTTTCAAGACGGAAATTTTATAGACGGAATGACTACAAATGATTCCGGATGTCTAATTTTAGATAAAACAAATTTTTATGCCGAAGCTGGTGGCCAGAGTTGTGATAAAGGAGTTATTTTAAGCGATGTATGTTTTAAAATATCTAACTTATAATAATTATAAATAAATAAATTTATGTAATTTCTAATAGGATTTTGAATTTCAAGTCGAAGATGTGCAGTTATTTAATGGCTACATACAACATTACGGCAAAGTAACTAGAGGCAACGTTAAATTGAAGGAAGATGTGACTTTGAAAGTAGACGAGGTAAAATTCAGTACTTACTAATTACACATAAATTGTATTTATTACAAATGAAAATGTTTTGTCAGTGTAGGAGAGACGTAATGCGTGTGCCAGAAGCCATACGGCAACGCACTTACTCGCGGACACATTTAATTTCCTCTTTCCCGAATCGAAACCCCGTTCCTTTAACTCCGAGCCAGACTACATATCTTTAAGTGTGTCATCAAAAACAAAACTTTCAAAGAGCCAAATAGAAGAAGTGGAGAATTTGGTCAATAAAGTGATCAAAGAAAACAAATCCGTCGACGCGAAAATAATTAGCAAGATCGAAGCGAATGAAATTTCAAATTTACTCACCATCGAGGACGTCGATTACCCCGATCCTTTACGAGTCATTTCAATTGAAACTCAATCGCTGAAATCAATAGAAGCTTGTTGCGGCACGTAAGAGAAATAGAAGATAAATTATGATTTATTTTGTTTTTGTAAATGTTAACTAATTTTTAGACACGTTAAAAATTCAGCGGATGTTGGAGTTGTCGTTGTCGTAGGACAGAAATCAGTTTCACAGACTCAAAGACGAGTGAAAGCTGTTTCTGGAAATGCAGCGATAGAAGTGATTCAACGTGGCGAAAGATTGAAAAGTCAATTTGATGCTTTAAAACACGAAATCAAATCACGGAAAAGATCGACGGATGATCAGACAGTTGTAAGACTCATTGATTAAATCAACTTTTTTAACTGCTACTTGAAACTTTTTATTTAATTTTAAGGCGGAAGTTGTAAATCGAGTGCAAAGAGGAATACGTGACATTAGAAATGTAAAAATAATATAACGCTAATTTTGTACTAATTTTATACTAATTTTTGTAATTTTTGTAGGAAATCAAGTGCAATTTAACGCCATACCTCGTCCGTTTAAAACTCGAAGTAGGAACTGAAGAACTAAAGAGAAAAATAGCTTTCCTCTTAGATAAACGAGAAAATAAATTAGAAACCAAAGTAAGCACAAAATTCCCAGTTTTCTTGATAAGCAATATATAACAATACGTTTTTTTTTTAAGGAAATGCCTCGTGCAACGTGACAGCATCACTTTGTTTACGTTACACTATTTATTGTCCAGTTCGTGCTGTTCCTGTTTTAATAAAAAAAAATCATGCACGAAAAAGAATATGGCTCGTTAATATAAATTCTGTAAAAAATTCGATGAGTTTGCCGTTTGAAATTCTGAATTTCCTTTTGAAAATCACTTTTCAAGTTGCCCAAGTTTGGCTAAACACAATTAACCCTTTTTGTTACTCTAATCATTGGTCGCATCGAGCTGAATCACCAAAAATTTTATACATATAGGGTTAGAACTTCATTTATTTATTTTTTATTTATTTATTTATTTTTTTTTTTTTTTTATTTATTTATTTTTTTATTTTTTTTTTTTTTTATCAATCTTTTCACAATCTTTTCTCATAAAATAGAAAACAATGTTTTATTTCCTCACGCAATGCATTCGATATTGCATGCCGGGTACGTCGAACCATTTGCTAAGACACCCGAGTCGAATGCAACATTCGCGGAAGAACCCTTTACGTACAAAGGCGTACGTCAGTCCGCCAAAGCTGGATCAGAACTTTTGGATGATGCTAGGAGGTATTTTATGTATTCCTTATTTGGTTTTCGTTGGAGATACACTGTACCAGGTGACACTCTTGAAACAACCACCGGGCGACCCGGATCTGCACTTCCAAATCGAAGAAAAGGTGGTTGTTCAAAAACCCCAGAAAAGAGGATTTATGAAAGCGCCGCCTCCAAAGTCAGAACCCGCAGAAGAGGAAAGCGAGAAACCGTCGAAAGATGCCAAGGGCGAGAAACCGTCGACAGATGCCAAAGGTGAGAAACCGTCAAAAGATGCCAAAGGCGAGAAACCGTCGACAGATGCTAAAGGCGATAAGAAAGATGAGAAAGAAGACAAGGAAGCGAAAAAGAAATAAGTACATTTGTTTTCAATGTATTAAAAGTGTACATGACTCGAAACTGCATTTACGATACACAAAAAAAAACAATGTTTATTCAATATTTGATGGCAGAAATATTACACTGTAATAGCAAAACAATTATGACGTAAATATCTATTTACTAATGTATTTTGCTACATTTTTTTAAAAACTTAATTTATAATTTCGGGTTTGTTTTGGCGATGGGCACGTCTCTCTCTTGGCTCGGCGGAAGCTCCTTGGGTTTCTTCGGCGCTGTGATGAAGAGCCGTCCGTCTTCGCTCATTTCGCACACGACGTCTTCAGGTTTGCTCTCGGCAGGTAAGACATATCTGCGGGTGAATTCCCTCGAGACAAACCCGTAGTCGTCTTTCTTCTCTTCGTGCTTCCCGTGGACCACGACCGTGTTGTCCACCGTTTTCACTGTCAGCTCCTCTGGCGTGAAGAGTGAACTCACTTCGAGACTGGCTTGGAATTTTTTCTCGTCGTTGATCACTTCTGACATGCCGCTTTTCTGGCGTACAATGGCGCGCCGGGGTCTCAGGTACAAACCGCGAGATGTCTGTGCTGGGTACAGGTCGTCATCGCTCAGGCCGGAGCCGAAATGTTGGTCGAAAATGCGGGATGATCTGTCGTCGACGACGGTGTCCCACCAGGTGTTGTGGGAAAATGGGTGGTTCAACAGTAGCGGCAACAAGCTCATGGTGCTCGGAAGTAGGTACGTAGTAGGAAAATAGAGATTCGTTGCGAGTTTCCACTGGTCGTCAGTGTCAGATGGCTGAATAGAGAACCCATTCGCTGCATGGTTATATATGGTAAACTACGAAATCGAGAATTTTCTAGAATTCTGACCATTTTTCTCGCCTGGTTACTCATCATTCTCTTGATAAATGATGAGTAACCGATTTTAATTATTCGATAATTCTTTATAGTATAAAATTTTAATATAAGTCAATAAAAATTGTCCAAATGAAGAAAATTTATTTATTTCCAGACAAATTTATCAAAAATAACTTTAAATAATAATTCATATTGAGTTGTTTCCTAGTTTATTCTATGTTTTTAAACTTCCGATACCGAGAATCGACTACGAGAGAGCCCAGTAATTTATCGAAACGTCTGGAACTTGCCTGATGAAATGCCTGGCGTTATAAAAGGATCTCGCAACTAGAAAGCTGCATTACCTCATCTCCTTCTGCAAATCTACAGCGAAACACTCGTACAAAATTGACAGCGTGAGAAACCAGCACTAAACAATGTCTCGCTTCGGATTTGGTACGTTTTTGAACCCCTCGGGTCTCCACGATCTTTTCGAGCACCAGTTGCGGCTTTTAGACGAATTCGCCGGCGGGTTTGGAGTGCGGGAAGACCGGGAAGACCGCGAAGAGCGGCCGTCGGTAATGCCGGGCTCGAGCTTGCACGATTTCTACATTCGCCCGAGATGCGGTTTGTCACGACAACAGTCCACTACGGATTGGGGTTCAGCGGCAACTAATACCGACGCCAACAAGATGCAGATGATGATGGATGTCAGTCAGTTCAAGCCCGACGAAATCACCGTGAAGACGCTCGACGATTCGGTCGTAATCGAGGGCAAACATGCCGAGAGGATCGACGAGCACGGGTTTATATCTCGACGGTTCAAACGTCGATACGTGTTGCCGCCAAATGTCGAGCCGGAGAAGATCACGTCAACTTTAGCACACGACGGCATTCTCACCATCGAAGCACCGACCAAGAAACCGTTGGAAATTGCGGCGCCGAACGAAAGAATCGTCCCGATCGTATGGAAAGCACCGGAGACGACCAGCAGCGAAAATTAAAATTCAATCCTTTAACTTTATGTAATTTTAGTTGTTCAGTTTGTTAAATTATACAAACGCTATTCAATGCAGATACTGTGTATTTATGTTTAAATGACAAATAAATAAATTTGTTATACTTATAAGAATATAAGTAATTGTTATTTTATTTCTCAAATGATTTCTCAATTTTTAGTAACCAAAATAGAAATTTTGGCCAGTTTGACTTTTTTATGATATTTAAAATTTAAAATACCGTAGTGCGACCGTATTGCACCGTTACTAAAACAAGGATTGAT
>JAQFZP010000129.1:0-56878 GCA_034695745.1 Geophilus truncorum | reverse complement strand
TGCTAGCAGCAATTGATTTACTGCTAGCAGCAATTGATTTACTGCTAGCAGCAATTGATTTACTGCTAGCAGCAATTCATTTACTGCTAGCAGTAAATGATTTTTGGTGATACAGATGTACTCCCATACTTATCAACCCAAAACAGATTGAAGCTTCCGTTATTTTAATTTTGCAGTTTTAAATGTTACTTGTAGATGGCGTTGGTTTTGACTGAAGCAAAAAAATGAGCCTTAAACGAGCTTAGATGGGAAACTCTACTGAAGTTTCCTGAATTGATTTTAGATGGCGCCACTATCGTTAAAAACAAAGTTAACAATAGTGTAATAAAAAATAATAGAATTTCGAAAGCCTCTATCCAAAGATTTCAATAAAAATTTTGCCTCAGAAATTTGCAAATCACGAATATAAACAGGTGAAAAACAGTTCAAAATGTACCACAAAAGTCCTTAAGCAGTGCAGCTAAGCCACCCAAAACAAAATTATAAAAATGAATTCAGAAACACTGAACTTCCAAACCATGAAAAAATCGCAAGTTTTACTTATTTCATTATCTGACCAATCTTCAGAATGATTTCATTGCAGTCTGTATTAGTAAAACATTTAGCTACTCCCGCCATCTAGTGTCGTAAAAAGAAAACAAATCCTATTAATGCCTTCACCCCTTAAAAGTGATTCATTCAAACACAAGTCATACATTTCTGATTTCAATTATCAAATTCACCGAAACATTAATGACTCAATGTCTAAACAGAACTGACCTTTAACAAAAAAAAAAAACCTTTTACAGCTAAAACTCACACATCACCGCCAAACCTCAACTCCTTCAAGTCTCTTTAAACCACATATTAAACACCACATTATTTTTCAAATGCCTCTTCTAATTTTCCTTTACCCAAATGAATCCCCAACGACCCATTCGACCCACCCCAAATTTGAACCGCCGTCGGCTCCAAACCCGAACCGAGTCGGCGCAAATCTCATTGCGCTCTTACTCTTAACTCTTATCCTCCAACCAAAAACTCGTGTCACGGAACTTGACATTTTTACATGACTTCATTTTACGCAAATTGCACCGCCAGGGTGCGAATTCGTACTCAATTAATCGCTCGTGCACGAGCCGCAACTGCCATAAAAACTCATAACGATCAGCTCCAATCCACCCGTTACTGCGACCTCCTCGCTCCGAGTCTCTCCCACTCTTACGACACTTTCGTTATAACGGGAGTGGAACGTAATTGCCAACGCTGATGACACGTGTAAAAAATAACCGCGGGGTCCCGGCCCATCGCCCGCCCTCAATCTCTACTTACAGCACAAGGCGGAATTGGAGGCTCGGGTGGGGGAAAGAAGGGAGGGCAGAAATGAGAGCATCGTCATTGCGAGCTGCCATTACTACGGGGTTAATACGTCCATTACTGCTGGGCGAATCACTGCGCATGCCTACTAAAGTCGTTCCCCATCTCTTTTATGATCAATGTAAACAGAAGAATTAAAGGGAAATTCGTAAACAACTTGTGTGTTTTATACTTTCTTGTGGCAGTTTCAGCTGTTTAGTTTATGTGGAATTTATGGATGTTGTATCATAAACATGTTTAACTAGAAAATTTACCTACCAGAGTCACAGCAAGATATCTACTTTAGGAAAGGTTTATCCATTTCGTGTCGTTAAGTCATGATGTGATGTTGGTTGAATTATGCAATGAACTACTGCACTTGAAAAATGTTCTGTATTTTATTATATTTATTATATTTATTATATATACATAATGAATTTATTATTTGTGGGTGTAAACATTGAATCAAGTGGATCTAACTTTTCCATTTCACGCAATCTGCACAGTCAAGTGGTGTCTTTTAAAAAAATTAACGAATATTTTTATTACCGTAATAAATAAGATGCAATTTGGGTTTCAGACAGTCAAAAGGAAAAAAAAAAAAATTTTTTTTTTTAAGAGTTAGACAAATGAAGTGCTAATGCGTTAATGCAGCACTTTTCTCACCCTCGTGTTGAAATAGAACATTAAAAAAAAAAAAGTTAATTCAAAGTTTAACGATTTAAAGACAAGGTATAAATAGGGAAAAGCGTTTCCCACGTTGGTGTTGTGGAGTTCGTCACAAGGTGGCACTTGAAAGCCCCATAAACACATTAGAAATGTAAAAAGGGCACTTGGCGAAAAAAATTTACGGTCTCTCAATTTCCATCACCAGAAGCTGCTGCTGTGCTGCATCAGCATGGTTCGAGTGGTGTTGAGAGATATATTTGTGTTGAAAGGAGTAAAGTAGCGGGTGTTAGTCACCTCGCAACGCCGACATCATCACTAATGCGTGTTTGTACGTTCCAACGGTGCCATCATCTATTACAGGAAAGATGAATGGAGCGCCATAAAAAGAGTTGCACATGATCCATCTGCAGCAAAATGGCGGGTCAGTTATCAAAAAAATACACACTGGGGGACTGTTAGAGTGAGAAAACAACGCAACACAATTGACACGCGTCTCCCCACAAGATTTCAACCGGTCTCCTGGGTTCACTTAACAAAAACTGATACAAGAAAAAGTTGCAAACAAAATGCATCAATCACCGGAAATAACTATTTACAAAACACAGAAATATTGGTTTTGGATGATATATTTTGCTCTTATAAATTACAAGTTAAAATTAGGGTAAGGGAAAATGTCAAAACGTCTTTTTGCGTTTACTGTATTTTTGCCTTATATTTATAAATTAAATACAAAAATCGCATAATCGCTATAAAGTGATACAGTTTCATATTTTTTGTTTTATAATGCAGAAATCAACAGTTGAAGTTTTGAAGTGGTAAAGGTGTGTCGGCGCCATGTTGATGACATCACCAGATTGTAAATAGTGGAAAGTATTTCCTCTATTTTTTTTTATTTTAATTTATCGTTAAAACGATACAGTTATAATTGTAACCGAGGGGTTTTAGTTATAACTATAAGAGAAAATTGCTTTATGCAAACACAGTAATGACTTTCATCATGTAAAAAAAGAAGAAAAAAAATGCAGGTGCACATAAAGTAATTTTTAGATGCATTTCATCGCGCGTGTTTCGCTCAGTGATAACAAGAAGCCATTATTTGTTCAGCTGTGCCATTTTGCTAAATTAAAACCTCTTTTGCTAGAATTCCTGCAGTGTGCTTCAACATAAACAGGACCTTCAACTGCCCCCTCCCGTCTCCGTCTCGGTCTCCCCCTCCCCCACATCCCGCAGTTTCACCTCCGCATCCGGAACGCCGCTGGAACCGAACCGGGGTCATTCAATTTGTGTTTACAATAACGAATCAGCGCATATGAAGGGCGCAGATCGAAGGTGATAAGAACTCACCATCCGTTCCTCCACCTTCAGTTGATTTAAGGCAGAGCACCCTGCTGAGCGTGGCACGAACATCGCCACATCCAATTACAACGCACCCCCTCGCTATAGTGACCTCCAATCAGCACCCACCGCTCCTACACTGCAAAATGGCTGTCGGGGAACCAACACCAGTAGACGGCGACGTGTTAAACAGATGGAGAAATGGCCAGTTGCACGGCGATCGACATTTGCCATGTGCACAGCGCCGCTGTGACGTATTCAAGAGACGCGCGAAAGAGGCGAAAGCAGGTGGATGGAGCTGAGCTTGAGCTTGTTATCTCCATAATGGATGGCGGAAAGAAGGCCTCGGGGAAGTGACGCATTCTAAGCCGGTTTCAATTTCACCTACCTGAGATCACAGGTGCATTCGAGGATAATGAAGGGTTTGCGAAATGTTTAACGTCCCATCTTTCTCTCTTTCTCGTGACTGGCTTGTCGTTTGCAAGTGTCACTGCGCATTTGAGTTAGAGTCGACGCTATAAATATGAAATTTTTTTTTTTTTTGGTGGGAAAAAAGTTTTGCGAGATGTGAGGGTAATTGGACGATTGGTTCGATGTTCCCCGCGAGGAGTTTCGTCGGATCGAGTGGCACGATTAACGGCGCGGCACAAAGCCGTTTCTGCGCATAATTGCCTCGCTTGTAATGAGTGCATTACTCGCGTGATGAGTTCATCTCGAGCAGCACGGGGCCGAGTTGTTGCTCATCTTCCTTCCTCTTTTGCTCTTTCGTAATTACATCATCGCGATCCACGGCTAGAAATCAACTCTAATTTGATTTCGGAGATTTTAAATATGACATTTTCCGGTTTGCCAAAAATAAAACACAGATCGAACTCCGTTATAAACTCATCAGGGAATGAAAATTTGTTCGTTATAACGACAACGATACAGCGCATGATACTGTATGGGGTGTTCAGTGGCATCATTGTTAGCAGGTAGCATTGTAATACAGGTAGCATTAAGAAATGGTAGCTTCAAAAACCCGAGGCGGCCATTTTCGGCATTATTACACAGAAATTTTCACATTTTTAGCCGGAATTGTTATAACGCAGTTCGTTATAACGAGGTTCCACCTGTTTATAACGATAAAAAAATTATAAAAAATATTTGTTACCACGAATTGGTGAGAATTTATTAATCACTGGTTGACTGGGCGATTGGCATTTTACCAATTACCACCGAGATTCGTGTACGGTGGATCGATGGCGCCATCATAACTTCCCTTAAACGAGTGGAAGGCGGGGCCGTTGCCCCGCGGGTTGTACACGTTTGGAACCGCCTGGTGTACTTTGGAAAATGCCGTGCTCCAAATTATAGGTTGCTCTAACGTCCATTTATCACGACAGAGGGCGCCAAATTTTCGCGCCGCTCGTGCAACTTTCCCCTTCAGCAATTCGCTTCTCTCCTTCCCCTCTCTCGCCTTTTTTCGCTGACCCGTGGCTTTTAAGTAACGTCGGAAAGCGATTACTCAAACCCGAAACCCCGCATCACGGTCTCTTGTCTACTGGCTAATGACAAACGATTCATGACGCTATAATAAATAAATTTCTCAATACAAAAAAAAAATATTTAAAAAAATATAAAAAATATGAAATGCGATGAATAAATAATACATAAGTGAAATGAAATTCAAAGAACCCGCATCTATTATGTCACGAACTAATCACAGGGTAAATATGAAGGAAAATGTTTCGTAATGACACGTGATGGAAGATATAAAGGAATAAATCGTTGTTTATTGTTATTATATAGTTGAGAGATAAAAAGTGTATAATAAATTAAATGTATGAGAAAGAAAACAATTTTCGATGCATTATCTCTCGTAAAATAAATAGGGAAAAGAGTTTCACTAAACAAATAAACGAGTGCTATTTCTTTGTGGGTTTTAACAATGCGAATTGATTCAATTTGCATTGAAATACGTAATTTACAATACTAAAAGATGTAGGGAAAGATAATTAGTAGTTGGAAAAAACACAGCTGTGACGTAGGAACTCGGTTTTATGGTAGAAGCCATGTTGAATCAGATAAAAACAATAAAATTACTGTATTTGAATGCGCCTGTAAAGATTGATTATGATTATTAGAAGCGCGGAAAGAGTGTATGTATTTCCGGTTACAATTACGACTTAAAAATTGATGAGTAAAAAGTAGAACTCATAAAATTTTATTCCTATAATTTATTTTTAATGCAAATACTACTTCCGGTTTATTTAAGAAAATTTCTAAATTTAGATTAACCGGAAGTGCTCAGAAGTAGATGATTTTTGTAAATTGTTAATTTCAAAGTGCCTAAAATAGAACTTCCGGTTACATTAAGAGCTCACAGTGACTCCAGATCAATAGTTACAGCTCTCGCACAACCGGAAGTTACATTTTAGCTGAGTCTTAAAGGGCACAATAAATTTTAAAATGATTATTATTGAAAAGTGAAAATCCAGCACCAACAAAGACGAAGGTGGAGGGGAAAATGGCACATGGTAACTGGATCTGCTTCTTCAATAAGCCTAAGAAAATATTTGTTCTCACTCAAGCGAGGGAGGGGCGCGCAGACGCAGAACCGCGCTGCCATCGGGCCAAGCTCATTGTTGACACTCGACATTAGCGTCATTGTATTTGATACAGCCTCCCTCACCAACACTTAATAGCGTCAACCGAGCGAATTAATTGAGAGAAAAATCACACCGTCCCCTCGAGGAACCACCTGCTTACCCATTTATTATTCATACATGGTCTGCGAACTCATCCAACATCTGTTGCCATGACAACCGCACAAAGATGGTATATGCGTTCGGCCCCTTTATTCGTAGACATTACTCCTCAATTTCCTCTAACATTTTGCAATAAACCAAATCTCCCCTAGGTTACAAGAAAAGAAAAAAATGGTTGACATTTATTCTTTTTTTCTTTTTTCATAATAATAATTATAATTACAATCAATTATGGCAGTTCACGCATCTTTGGACAAACAATAAACAAGAACTACGACGATTTGGGCATGCGCACGGGAAGTCCAGTTTCGTCCATGTTTTATTTTTTTGGCACCCGACAAATTTTCCTAGTTTTTTTTTCTTTTTTTAATATTTTTTTTCCTACTGTTGGAAATCATCTCCATCTTTAATTCCAAAATGGCGAACAGCTGAAGAGACTATTTACAAAACGAACATCGAAGACCTCACGGCACAGTCTTTACATTCAATCCACCATTTAATAGTTTCGTTACGTTCTTCTTACTGTGAAATTAGGAAGACATTCGTTCCTCACTGTTATTACTATTATTGTTGTTACTCGATGTTAATTCCGGTTGAAGTGTCTCAATTTTCCACTTATTCAGGTGATGAGTTCCCTTTTTCTTCGGCGACGGCGGAGAACTTTGAGTTTGTTCTTCTTCTTGCTTTAACCGCTTGTGTTTCGTTCTTCGATTTTGGAACCAAACTTTCACCTAAAAATAAATAAACAAAAATTTGTTACACCAATGTCATCATTATCAGAAGTAAATAAAGATAGAAGTACACGGCTAAACTCAATAACTCGGTGGTGGAGCCTCACCAATAGCTTCGACCAATTCTAGTCACTAAAAAACTCTCCTTTATACACTACCTAGTGAGAAAACCTGATACTATAAAACTGGAATTTGAGTCATACTAGATTTCTTGCGAACACAAAACGTATCTCATGTGTGAGAATATGTGTAATAATTTGCATAATAATTGTGTAACTTTTGCACATCTCAATGCACTAAAAAAATAGTTACATCTTTTGCAACTAGTTAGCAACATCTGCAAAACCCTAACTTGTGACAGATTTTCCGGGAGAGGGTCGGACAAACTTAATCTTGTTGACGAGATTTGTGAAGATTTAAAAATATTTTAAGAGATTTTTGGAGAATTTTTTGACCGAAGATTTAAGATTTGCAAAGATATGCAAAGATTTTTAGAGATTTATTTTGACCCTTTGACGAGATATTCGATCTTGTCGAACCCCTCGAAATTTTCATTTTCAAAAGTGTCATACTTCTATTCTGCTTTTCATATTCTTTTCCCACACTGATACAACCACATACAAATCACATTTATTATTTCATTCTTTATACACTTAACATTTAACCCCTGAGAATAAAAATTCACCCTAAACCTGAAAAACCGCAAACAACATAACAAAGAGAAACAACTCGGTTACATAATCTCATTTTCCCTGCTTTCTCTTATTTTTTTTATTTTTTTTATATATAAAAAGAGTGCATTTTTTCCATTTATCATACAATTCGTCTCATTACTAGTAGCCAGGCCTATCTGTCACTGTCAAGATACTGTTCCTACGCCACATAAAATTCCCCGGGGCCGTATTCGAGAAACAGCATTCAAACAGTTTGTTTTTCACTCGCTTTTTCTCCCTCGTAATCTGTGCATCTGAAAACATCTTTCACTGCTCTCGTCCACAAGGACTTCGTTCTTTTTGCCCGCTGCTGTCACCAGGGCGGCCTCGTATGAGCAATGGCCAACGGAGCCGCCATCCGCGAGTCCCACAAACACAACATTTAGACGATTGAAAAAGAAAGGGGAAAAAATGGGGGAGGAAGTGACTTTGAAAGCGACCTATTTTGAAATTTAAAAATCCAAAATGACGTCTTCAATTCAGCATAAACGGCACATACATAAAGCGAAAAGAGGGGAAAAGCAAGCCGGAGTTGCCATGGAGACCGAACTTGCTTGTCCGGAAACTCGGCGCAAGCAGGAAATTTGAATTTCTTGCATTGGGAAAATGGAAAGGGAGAAAAAGAGAAAAAGGGAAGGGGTGGGAAATTGCGAAAATATTGTAAAGAAAGTGCGCCGGGCGTGCAATAGGGTGACCATTGTCCAGCCACGTGTGAAATATGCACGACAGACAGACATGTTGCTCTCTCTACACTTTTTTCTGTTTGTTTTGCTTTTTTGCAGGAAGTAAACAGGGGAAAAATGGCAATATTTTCACTTTTCAAGTTGTTTAGAGTTTACAGGTTGAGTGGGAAAGAAGTTGCGTTAAAACGGACAATTTTTTTAAATAAAAATTTCACAAAAATCACTGAAATTCAGCAAATTTAACCTTTACTTCAACGTACAGTCAAAATTTCCTCAAATTTCCCAAACTCACAATAAACCCTTAAAACCATTTCCATTACTTATCAAATAAATAATAAAAATAATTAAACCTTCCCCAAACCACAAACACACCTTTACCTTTAATTTTAATTACTCCAGTTATAAATAAATTTGGAAATCATGTTTGTACAGCACCCAAAATTTACGACCAACTTTCACGACCCAACAATGCAATTGGGCGCTAAATAAATAGCATCATTCTTTATTTTTATTGTGCAACAAGATCCACCTGGACAGTCCAGGTGAGAAGGTTGGCAAAAATGCAAGGTGCGGCCCCTGTTAATGTGAGGCAGTGTATCATCCCACCCCAACTTTAAAACCAACATAAACCCCGCGTCTGAGTAAGTAACGACTCACTCACTCGCGACTCGCAAAAACCCCGATGCGAGGCACGAAAACGGCTTAGTGCACGCCGATCCCGAAAACAACGACAACGCCCAACTCAGCAGGTGACGAGATCATTTTTCCAGTGGACAATTTCACTAATAAGCGGCACCCCCATCGCCAGTCCGTTTCAAACACGCCATCGTCTCACGTCCACCCTGCTGCGATTCCCTCGCTGTCACGTCTTGATATCTGAATTTCAACCGGATCGCCAACATTAAAACAAATCTTTTAAATTTTCCTCCATAGGTGGCGGTGTCGAAATTAATATCTATATTTAAAATTGGGATTTTTAAGTGCGAAATTTGGGCGGGTCTGTCACCTCCGGATCACAAATGGACGTCCCCAGACGTTAGCGAATTGAGAGGACACGTTAATTATTCCGCACCACACTCGAACCATCATCAGAGAATGCAGTATATTACACTTAATGATGACTGACAAGTGGCGTTGCAACGTGACTCGAGTGCGCAACGGCCGCTGCGCCAACCGCACTTTTTAACGGACACCCGAGACACTGGCCAGCATAAATACAAGTAACCTAAAGGCTCGCCTTACCTGAATTATAACCCTAATAAGAAATTCATGTACATTTGACACTCCAAAGTGACCATTATGCCACCTAGTGGGTGGCAATAAGTAAAAAGAAAAAAGTTAAATAAAAATTATTCACATCGTGAGAACGAGGCAAAAGGCTTAATAAGACCTTTTTATATGTAGACTAGTTTTCTAACTTGTGCAGGTTAAATTCTTCAAACAACTAAACATGAAAAATATTTTGCACAAGGAAGGCACAGCAATGTCGATTGTTTTTATCTGTGTCAAACCTACGGTGGAATTCCAAAACGAGTGATTCGAGACAATGCAAATTGATTAATATTGTATTTTGGAGCATAGTGAAATAATAACGTAAACAGAATAATTGTTCGCACATTATTTTGTTAACGTAAATTACAGCTTGATTCAACAAAGCAAATCGTGGCCAACAATCACATGCAATTTGTTTACATGTTTAAACTTTGCATGATAATTTACCTCGATTTGCATTTCGTAAATGCAAATTCTCCGTCTTTGTATACCACCACTTTACAACAATCGTATAAATGAAAATGGAAACCAACAAAACATTTTGTAATTGTATTAATTTTGCCCTTTTCTATAACTTTTAGGCTTAAAAAATTTTTTTTTTGTCATAAATTTCTTTGGCGATGTGGTATTTCGATATGGTGGGAGTAAAAACAAACATGGCGTTTCTTTTTCTTTTTCCGTGTGTGCGTAGACGTGATAAAGCGGGCACAAAACACGGAAAGCGTTCAATTACATTTCAATTGTGGGCACCCTTGTAGCCAGAGATAAATGAACGCCACACACCCACACAATCCCGAAAGCATTTGAGGCTGGAGATGAGGCCAGCCAGGTCGACCGAAGGGGAGATAAGCAACCCACTATTGTGACGTAAGCGCCAATCAACCCCAATATTGCATCGTAATAACACAATGAGCGTTATTTCCTCCGCTTTTAAAGCGACTCACAACTCCCAACTTGAGTCGTAATGGATAGAAAACGGAAAAGTCCAAAGATGCGCCGGCTCACTGACGCTGACCGGAAAAGCCATGTATAAAGGCAGCGGTCAAGTGTGTCCGAAAATGCCATGTTATTCGAGGCACCCCCTAGCCTCTATCACTCAAAACCCGCGAGGGGTTTTGACTCGTCAAATTTGGGAAAATTTTGGAGATTTTAACTTTCGGGTTGAAATTTTGTGGAATTCGTGATCAGTTTTAAGGAATTCGTGTTGGTATAAGAAACAAGATAATTTTTTTTTTTAAATAACGAAATTTATCGATTACAGACCAAATTTGTGTAATTTTACACATAAAATTGAAATTCAAATTAAATTTCGGTATATTCCTAATATCTTCGTGATACTCAAAATTTCCCAAAATCCCTCTTCATTTTCCTCCAAAACATCATTTCACACCATAAACGAAGATTTATTAGAATCTCTCTAAGCCTTCACCTTGTTATTTAAGTAAAAAACCTGAAATTTCGAATTATGTTTTTTTTTTTTGGAAAATCTACATTTTTGAACATCTTGCAAAATTTAAAGATTCGTAAATCTTAATTAAAATTCGCATTTCATTTTAATATTTTTAAAACACGTTTACCATATTTAAAAAATTGAATTTAAAGAAAATGTACGAATTTTCAAAATTAAAGACCAAATTTTCCCAAATTTATGCAAATTTTCAAATTCAAATAAAATTTTGTTGAAACCTCACTTCTCCCCCCGCCCCCAAAATCCCACTTCAATTTCCACTCAAAAACAAATTTATTCGAATCTTTGAAATCATTTACCTGTGTTTCAGTGAGACTTAAACTCTGTGCCAAATGCTTCCTTTCAGCACCGACAACGTAATGATTCTTTTCAAACGCGTGTTCCAACTTGAGTAGCTGCGACGGGGAAAACGCTGTCCGAATCCGTTTTGGCTTGCGAAAGGGTTGAAGTAGGAACGCAGGTGTGTCTGGACCTATTCCAAACAAAATACAATTAAACTTTTATTGAATACGCTAAAAAAGCAGCAAATATTTACAGGTAAACAACACATTTAAGGGCGTATTCAAACAGGTAAACATTTCCCAATTTCCCTTAATACAGCTGAAAATGAAAGGCAAACATCATTTCCCCTTTGTTTACCATTTCAAATGATCGACAATAGACGAAAATTGCTATCGGATCGAATGTTAGTCTTTCTCTGCCCCTCCAGTTCCACATTCGAGCGTTGCAGCAGCGTCTCCATTATCATCCCACCTGCCACTAATCGCCCACGTGCTTCTTCCCTCTTTTGCACGCAATGCTCACCCATCAATTTAACTGTAGTAAAATAAGGGAGAGAAACATCAACTCGCTCTCATTCATCACCGAGAAAATACTCTTTTCAGTCGTGTTATTAGCCATTTCTCTAACTATGGTGTTGTGCTGGAAATTAGCACATAAATCATGTTAATTTATGCCAGGGTGGGTGCTGAAACCCACACTTTAAAGCTCAACTGGGTTAAGATTGAGTGTTGTGTGCAAAACAAAACACGAGAAATTCATGTTGAATTTTTAACATATTAATTGGATGTAATAAAATTGTTTTGCTGTTATGGTATTTGCATAAATCGCATAAAATTTAGTAACAGCTGGATAATATGATTTCAAGATGTATAAAATGGACAACAGATAATAACGTTTGGTGATTTATGCAATTTTCGCCTTTGTTTACGTGAATGTAACTAAATTAAGCCTAATAAAGCAATTTGATTTCTCTTTTGTTTTGAAGTATTAAAAATGATAAAAAATTTTGTATGTATAAAAAATGTAGTTTTTGCCATAAATTATCAAAATATTGAATGCACTAGAATTTTAACTTGAAAATTTTAATTTTTATCATAAATCACCGATTCCACGATTCTACGATTTTAACTGTATGTATTAAATACTAAATAATCGTCTACTAAATGTTAAATTTATTATTAACAAAAAAAGAAAATCTTATATAAATGAACCAAATTTCAATATTCGAAAAACTTTCCTCATTTTTAGTACCGCAATTTAAACTTGATTTCTTCCTATATATTTTTAACACTAAAAATTCAGCTGACCTGCAAAACTCACTGCGAAACGACTCAAATTTCACTTTTAATCAATTCGTCTATATCCCAACAACCTCTGACCACCATTTTCCTTCAAAAACTCCAATTTGTGATTCCCAAATTTGTGATTCATCAATCGAGTTTTGGTGAACAGGAAGCGCGCGCACCCCGAAAACACTCAATCTCCATTTGCATCCATGTTTGCGTGGTAGTTTGCCACTCATTACAGTAGTAAAATATTATTTACGGTTTTTTTGGGGTTACCCCTCGTGATGAAGACATTAGCTGGGAGGCGTGTTCGTCCCACCCTATTAGCCCCGATCCATAGTGTCTCATGGCCGCTTAATCAATCGGCATTTCGTTGCGACTTCACTCTCTTAATGAGCACCAATTTGATTACATTAAGCAAATAAATTGCTCCACGTGTTATAATTTCCCCTTAATTGAGTCATACAGTAAGAGGAAGCGCACGAGGAAAAAAATATTCCCGAGTGTGTTACGTGGTCATAAACACGCAACGATTGGACGTGAACGAGCCGCTATATGCAAAGCTCGTGAGAGATTAAATTAACTAATCACAAATTCGACTCCTTAAAGCAAAGCAACCCCAAGAGGCTTTTAAATGACTTCGCTGCGGCGCATAGTGGTGAAATCAATTTTTTAATTTTTTTTTATGTTTTTGAAAAAAGAAATAAATTTTTTTTTTTTTGAAATTTAAATTTAAAATGTTGGGTTGTAATAGGAGATGGTGTAAATTGGCGTATCGAATTGGCGACATTTAATTTAACGGTCACAAGGGTTGGGGGAGGATAATTTGGTTATCGCCCGCTTACACCGCAACGAGCGAATCAATAGCTCAGATTTCACGTGCAGATACATTTCACCTCACTTCCCTTTCATATATTATTCCACCCTGTGATTCGTGATTTCCTAATCATGAAATAGAATTTCTCAAATCCAATATAGGCTTTGGTCATGTTGCAGTTTCGGCGTTAAAAGATTTTGCAGTTGAGTGAATGTGGTTGATGGGAAAGTTTGAGTTATTGGTTGTTTTGAATTTGAATTAAGAGTATTTTCGAGTTAGGTAATTTAGGTAGTAGGAGTTTAGGTTTAGGATTTTAGGTTTTGGAGTATTGAGGCTTCTGACTGCTTTGTACACAGTTAGTTACATTATTGCTACTATAATTAGCTGTAAAGAAGAATTTTGAACTAAAATTTATATTGTGTTCTGTTAGAATGTAGTCATTTTGGTGTTCTCTGATCGAAGATGTTATTCACCGCTGATTGTTTATTTAGAGAATTTATAATTATTTAAGAAACCTGCAAATAGGGGACAGCGGGAGACTACATTTCCTCCCTGTGGATAACTTGGATTAATTTTACTGTATTTGTATACAAAATAGGTGATGTTATATAAATACATTGCTGAATTTATATAAACGATAGACTATATTCAAACTTTCGTAAAAATTCTTTATGACGAATGTGTGGTAATAACGTAAACTACTTATGTTACTTTGACAATAAAATAAACTATTTTGGCTAATTAATTTGGCTTTTTTAAAGAGAAGGTATTAACTGCCATGATTTTAGTTCCTTAGAAATGGTTGGTTGAGTGGTTACAAAATTTCCAATATTTCTCACGTTTAAATGTGTAAATTAAATCATATTTTAATTTTTCTCAAACGTGATGCACCAACTTGCATTTTTAAAAACGGTTTTGACGTTATGAATATGAAATTATGTGAATAATTTTGAACCAAAATTTCGCAAGATACAATAATTGTATTCTAAAGAGCTTATAGTTTAGTTTTAGTTAGAAACAGCCATCTAATATCTCAATTGATATTGAAAACAGACACGTGACTCAATAATTTCAAATCAGTACGTGATTTCTCATATTTAATGACTACTCATTTAACCGAGGCAACATTTAAAAGCACAAATAAATTCTGCGTAAATTACACAGCTATATAATTCAAACAGTGCTATAAACGCAAATTTAGCTTTCTAAACGTCTTACATTATAAGTTGTTCCTGCTCTTGTAATTAAACGTCTTAATTACACCCACACAACGCATTTCAAGACACACTGCCAACTGGCGACTCTTAAGAAAATTAAGAATTTAGCACAAATGACTCACGACTTCGAGTAACTACTACAGTAACTCCAGTCCAAAGTCAAAACTCATCTACAATTCCAAGATCCCTACACTAAAACCAGCCAGCAAAGTCTTTTTATTCTTTATCTCTAAAAGGCACTCTTCAGCACACGCTCGGCCGAGTCTCGTCGAACGCCACGGCGCTAATTGGCCGGAGAACAATTAAGTCGGTATGCGCCGTAATCAGCGGGTAATTCTTCGGCTGATTGCAAGCGACACTCGCAACCGAGTAATCGACACCTCTGCAGTCTCCCTCGATATCTTGATAGCCGTTCTGCGTTCTCCCTTCCCAAAACGCGCGCACGTTTCGCGCCTGATTACGTAATGAGTCTCACAAGAGCTCAGTCAACTGCGACAACTCTCGGGAGAAAAAGATCGATTAAAAATCACCCACCACCCACAAACCCCTTCAAGAAAAACAACAAAAAAAAATCATTCATCGATTTTTATTTTTTTTTAGTCTCTTTTTAATCTTAATTTAAAACAGATATTTTCCAAAATATTACGTCAGAGGACATGGACCTCAGACATATTTATCCCGATAAAGAGCAAAGCCAAAGTTCGCAAATTACGATTACGAAACCCCCCCTATGTGAGAAATATGTGAAAAAAGGCCTAATAAAAATGGCAAAGTTCGGTGTTTCACCAACTTGCACACATTTTTTTTTTTTTCACTTTCTTTAAAGTTTAAATAGATAAACATTTCACTCGGCTTCCTCAAATCAACTCCTACGCTGCAGCTGGTACGATAAAGACGGTATCAGCGTATCAAGCACGCATTCATCATAAATATACCCATTAGAGAGAATAATGTAATTTGTAATGGATCTGTTTTTGCAATTAAAAACGTGCTCGAAACAAAAGCTCGCATCTGCTGCTCGCTTTCTCCGAAGCTGCTGCTTTCCTTCATCAATCTCTCTGGCAAATCCTATCGTTTTTAAAATACGTATTCATTAATCAGGGAGAAAATGCAATGCGCGTTTAATAGCATCTTGCAAAAGAATGCCTAATTTCCGTCATCTTTATCGATTAAAAATCAATCTTTTCTTATCTCTTACAGATTTATATACCGTATGCAATCTTATCAAATAACACGCTTTTCCTTTTCAACCAAAAAGGCCTAATATAATAATTTTGCGATTTGTTTCCTTCAAAACCGACTTTAAGCCTAGTTTCTTCCCTTTCGGGCCGCAACCAGTCGCAATAAACTTTTATGTGCTTAAACGTCTCCCGACTCCCTATCATTTAGTTGCAAAGCAAATTACAGGTGCTAAGCTTAAAATCTTGTCATTATCACTCATACATCAAACAAACTAGCAACGCAAAAGAAACAACTTGTCTACACTTGTCCCATTCGTTTTAACCCTATTTCTATATTTATCCCGCGACTCAACAACCACCTGCAACTTAATCCTTGTGAAAAAAAATAGACTTGTGAATAACCCTAAAATTCCTCAAAATGCCGTTTTTCCCCGTTTTGACCCTCGATTATCACTTTTCCCACATGTAAACAATCGTAAACAGTTGTAAACAAAGCGCAGTTACGCAAAGGGCAGAGAAACGGGGCTTCGAAAACGGTTTTTATTTGTCCTTGAGAAACGGAGACGAGTCTCTCGCCCTTTTCTTGTAACTCACACCGGGCTCAAAATACTTGGAATTCCATCAAAACAAAATTTCAAGAAAGAAAAAAAATTAAAAAATTATATATCGTTTTTTGTTGCTGCTGTTTTACATTTTTGATATTCGCTCGGTTTTAAATAAAGAATAAATTGAAAATACCTTGAAATCTGTGTCCGAGAAACCTTCCCTGTCTCGAGAGTAGCCACGGATAGAGTGGGTAAGTGTCTCTGTGCAAGTGGGGAGCGAGGGCACCGACGCTGCCTAGGAACACTGGAGGTAAGCCGGCCGGCGGCTGCGGGCCGCAGGTCGCGAACGGCGAGCACTGCAGCGACGGCGGCATCGCGGCCAGGCCCGGCACGTAAGTCGGGTGATGGTGGTGCGCTTCGACGCCCGGGTACAGCGACTTGACCGCGCCGATTGAGTCCAGGAACGATGCCGCAGCCGAATGGATGCCGAGAGCCATCGGGTTCATCATGTTGGCCGGCAGCATGCGCGGCGACGGCGGGGAGTTCGCGGGCGGCGACACCGACGATGCGGGCGAACGGCATGCCGCGTGCGCCGCGCCTGCGCCCGGCCCGAGGTGCAGGTTGCCGTCGGACGACGACGACGAGGAGCTCGCTGCCGCCTCGCGGGCTTCGCGGCCTGTTTTGCCGCAGTGTTCGTCCTCGTGCGCCGTCGTCCGTCGGCCCGGACTCGGGCTCGACTTGGGCGGATCCTTGCCCACTAACGACTCGATGCTGAAACCGATTTTAGGCCTACTGGCCACTATGGGCGTCGGAGTGATGGGCATCATGGTAGTGGCGGTCCAGCAGAGCCGACCTCGCAAAGAGCGAACTGGTGGCTGAAGAGGGGGTCCCTAAGTCCGGGTTGGCACACAGACGATTCGGCGGTGCATGTTTTTCAGCCGAGGTGTCGGCGTCCGTCTCTCGTCCCGTTTCCCGCCTTTCATGAACGAGAGGGTGCACGCAATTAGGCCTCCACTCGCCGCATCCCGATAGGTTAATTAGCACCGCCCGAGAAATGCTGATGGCGCTTAATGCTCGCCGTTCATTGGCTGCCCGTCGCGTCCTCGCTCGCGCTTCTCCTCCTATTGAAAGGGAGCGCCGCTGCGAGTCAGAGCACCAACCTCGACTTAGTAACATCACGTGCTGATCTTGCTCGGCGAGAAACCTCGTTATAGTGAACGTACGCACATGGTAAAAGCATCTCACGAGCAGCCGAAATTGGGAGGCTTTTTCATCACACATGCGCACATCTGGACTCTTTAACGGTAACGCTGGCAAGCAATTAACGTGTTAACAAGGTAATAAGTAATTTTTCCCGAAAAAATATTTTTCTTATTTAAAAAAAAAAAAAAAGTTTTTCTGATAAAAAAAAAAAAAATTCCAAATTCTGTGAAATTTAAACCGCATGAGAGTGTAATCGAAAGATCTAATTTAAAATTATGATTTTTAGTAAAGGTCACACGATTTATTGCCGAAATTACGATTACGAGATCTCGATAATGTGTATACTGAGGAAAAATGTAAATATCGCGACGAGACGACACATCGTATCGCATTACAAATAACATGATAAAATACATTTAGAGAATTACGATAAATTAATAAACACCAGGGCATCGATCACACGCATCCAAAACTCGTAAATAAAATATTAAAAAAATTAAAAAAAAAAAAAAGTCAAAACCCGAGACGAATTGAATAAAACGCGGAAATTATCAGCCATTTGCCCCACCCCTTATTATTTCCCGCGTAGACATTGAATTTACACGCAATTCATCTTCGATTGATGATATTACTGCGTGATTTTTTTCTCTCTCTCGGTGCCGATTGCGCATGCGCAGTGACAAGTGAGACCTCAATTCGCTTGTTTTGGCGCTAACGAGGCATTATCAGCACTTGGCAAGGCCTCTGACATCAATTAATAAAGAGGAAAACGCCACGAAGGCAACTAATAGCGAAACTCGAGAAGCACGACGAGAGACGCGGGGGAGGACGCGACTAAAAAACCGCGTTTAAACGTTGAACCCCATTTGTCAAGCGACTTTTACTCTGGAGCTCTTTCATATCGTCTCTCGTTACACCAACAAAATAATTCGCTCGTAATTGCCTCGGAAAAAGGGGGGCGACAAGTCTAAAATGAAATAAATGTGTGGGAGTGAATTGTGGGAAATCAGGGGTGACCAACACGAAACGCAGCTGGGGTTGCAACGGGGGAGGTGAGGGAAAGCCGTGTGTGGGCTTCGACACGACTGATTCCAGGCACCGTGTTGTAAATCGTAATTAGACATTACGAATTAGGCGTGTCGTACGTCACCCACAAGTGTGGCGAAACTCACGTGAAGCACGAAAGTTTCATTTACAGATAACGAATGTGGGAAATTTCGCGGCGTAAATTGAAATTCCTTCAGAATCGTAAGAAATTTTATAAAATCGTCACCGAAAATTAAATTTCGGAATTTTTTTTTGTTTTATTTTTCTTAAATTTCGGCAATAAAAACCACGAATTCTTCCAAAATCGTTATTTTTATAACGATAAATTTTTTTTTGCACTGAAAATTAAATTTCGGATCAATTATTTTTATGTCATTTCTGCCATAAATGCCCCGAATTTTTTCAAAATTCTCGAACGAAACCGACAAAAATTGTCCCCGACAGACATTTTTTCCTCAGATCAATTTTCCAGCTATAAACGAATCCAAATCTCTTTCTAATCTTTCACAAATTCCTCTAAACAATTTTTTTTTCCTTTTTTTTCTCAACCGGGTCCATTTTTATCGTGACCCTCGATCGGTTTCAGTCGGACCGGTTGATTGACGCTCGAATCTGATACGAAGCAGCGTGCGACACGAGACCACCAGCCAAGTCCAACAAGCCCTAGTTTCTTGCTACCACGACAAAGGCTGGCAAAATGTACGAAGAGAGCGTGTGGTTTCGTCAGACGTCAAAACTTACTCCCGAATGTTTCTCTCGCATTCTCCCGTCGTCCCTCTCGCCAGACCCTCCCCCACTTGATGATGTGTGGTTGCAACCTGTGTCAGGTGGACAATAGAAGAGGGAGGCAGAGAAAAATATATACAGATTGCAGAAAGAGATCAATTTTTCTGTGACAACGCAAAATCCCACCACGCCCAAATAACAGTCACACAACTCCAATGTAAATTAGTCGAGATAAAAATTAATGAACCCTCACCAACCCCTCCAAAAAAATAATAATAATTATAAGGCTTGACTGATATGGGAAATATTGGAAATTGACCGATTTCCGATACTCTAAATAAAATATCGGCCGATACCGATATTTTTGAAAATTTTTCTAAATCTTGATTTTTTTCATGTTTATCTCTTGTTTTAGTAAACCAAGATTACAACAGTACCATAGTTAAAGTTTATATGTTAAATTTTGTTTGGTTCTGTGATTTTGATAAAATTTGTTTTTGCCTTGTTTTTAGAAAACGTACCATAATAAATACGTAACTCTATTTCTATTTTTGAAAAATCGGAGTCGGTACCTGAAATATCAAGCCCTAATAAGTAATAATAAGAATAATATAAATAAAAATATTTTTTTGTTCATTGTTTGTGGTGTCAGTACACAGGAGCAATAGGTGCCATATTGCACTATGGGCAACCGAGCATGGCTTAATGTGTTAATTCTATCAGACACGCCGTAGGGTGTCGACGACACTGTGGACGTTGGTATTGTTCGACACACGATGGATGGGATGTCCGCTTTGTGCCGGAAAGAAAGGGTCTTAGATATAGACACACATCTCCATCACGGCCAGCCGTGGTCATGTCAAGTGGCGCCAACTTTGCCCCCTTTATACTCACCCATATACCGTTACCTGAAAAACATTTATCAAAACGTGACCCCCGATTTTAAATCATTTCCCAAAAAAATAAAACAATTTTATTCATTTATTTATTTATCCACAAATGGCCGTATCCGATGTCAGCGCTACACGGGCTCGATTTCGAGATGTTTTCCCGCTGCCCTTTTCCACTCTTTAGTGTTTGCTCAGGCGCCATCGAACGCCGGGAATGAAAAGAAAGGGGGGCGGGAAGTCGACGAAAACGCGCTTGGCCCCTCGTCGTGTTTACGTTGGCCGCGTTCTCTCGGAAAACGAGCTCCAACGCTGAAAAACGGGCACCCACATGTTATTGTGTCGGATTATATGGAGGTGTAAATGCCACCCTAGTCCAACCCTAACTCCACCCCATGTTTTTATTTAATTAAGACGCATTTCTGTCGCATGCGCCTCGCTGATCCCGGCATTTTCCTACCTGGATTCCGTCTCCAGGTGCTGCAATGCGCATCGTTTTGCTGCATAATCAATTATTCGGCCATCAAAATAGAAAAACTCACCAAGATGGATGAAGGGACGGGACGCCAAGTGGTTTTCTCACCCCCCGACTAACCCTAACCCCGTTTCATCAACGACAACCACGCACGCCCTACAGGACACGGCTATCGCGGCTACAAAGCCCTGCACATAATGCGTCCCTCTGCCCCCCTCGTGAGCACGAGGATTTGATGAAGTTGCTTGGGCGTTCGGCTCGACACCCTAAATCGCTAACACCGCACCACTATAGCTGCTAAAACCACATTGAAAATGAAAAGGTACGGTAATCTTCAATTTTATTTATATCTACATTTTTAAATTTAAAGAAAAAAAATTTTATTCAAATTTGTAATTTCAAAAAAAAAAAATATTACCAAATTACCGGTGGGTGGTTATAAATCTCGGCGTTCTAGGTGGTTATACGTCGAGTTTGCGTTTAATTTAAGGCGTCTAACCAATGATTAAAATTGACATCGGAGTAATGAATGTCTTAATAAGCAGGTCTGCGCTAACAAGGGTTCCAGACATGTCTCTTTGTGTCTGCGAGAAAGGGCGAGATTCACAATGGTGGACGTGTAAATTAACGTCAACCTCTGTGAATCGTATCTCGGCTCCGATCGCGTCGCACTCAAGTTGCTGCTTGATAAAGGCAAAATGGAAAGGAAGGAAAAAATTGAAAGTTGCTGGGAGTGAAGTGAAGAAAAAAAAATAATACAGTGGTGTCTCGACGGTTGCCATAATACTGCATCGTTTGATTTATATTCATTGAATTTAAACCCCGAATGTGATTAAATCGCGATTTAGTGATGTAAACATGAGATTCAATAAGGGTGGAGTGAACAAAAATTGTTTTGTGGCGTTTTTGTTAAATAACATTTTTCTATTGTAACATCACAACTACAACTTATTTTCAACTTAAGTAATCAAATCGGTGTCATTTTGCACTAAAAATCAACAATTGTTGTAATCAATTGTAACAATAAATCAACAATGCCTGACTTTTTTTTGTCATTGCAAAACCAAATTTTTCAACTTTAATCCTCATTTCACAACACTTGAACCACTTCCAATCTTTCTCAATGACAACTTTTAATATTCTTGCAACGTTTTCAAACAGTAAGCACTTTATTACCTGCGACATGATACAAACATGTCTAAATTAGGCCTATAGGTTTGCTGACTCACACCGAGGCAGCTTTTTACGGTCAAATTTTAATGATTTCAGTCCAAATTCCATATAAAACGACCATCAAAAGTGTGAATCACCACGAGCAACAACACTTCTTTATTTCTACCCGTGTCAAACACGTACAATTTCTACGGTACATGCCCTCAGCGTCGCTCGTATCGCATTCATTATTTCCCCTTACTCATCATCATCCTCCAGTTTCTTGTCACTTCCAATTCATTTTCCTGCCTCCCTAACCCTAAAACCCGACCCTGGAATGGCGTCCAACAATATTATACGTGTTGTGCAAACCTAATCCATTTACAGCAGCCAATTTATCACTTGCACAAGTAACCAACAGTTAGAAAAACATGTCTTGTTTTCTTAATTTCGCACTAATTCCATTGCCAACTTTTGCAACAACGAATCATGCCCCTTAATTAAGACCTACGGAACTATATATAAGGGAATATTGTTATTGTATAGTAAAGTGAATTTTAGAGCAGTTTTTGGTTATATAATTATTGTTATAAAGTGTTAGTTACCGAATTTTATCACAGATGAAACAATGTTGACTTGCAACAATGATTTTAATTGAAACAACAAAGTTTTTCTGTTTCTAATTGCTTGAAATAATGATTATTATTGTTACACTGATGTTTTTAAATGTCGAGACAATGGTTTTCAGACAAAAGTAATGGTTTTCAAGGTCAAAACACTGCTTTTGAATGTTAAAAAAATATTCTCCATCATTAAAACAATATTTTTCACAATTATTTCAATTTTTTTTCAACAATAATTTTCTCTGTGATTGACAAAACAATGTCTATCGATTTCAAATAGCTTAAAACAATGATTTTCAAGACCAAAACACTATTTTCAATATTAAAACAATATTCCCCATCATTAAAACAACCTTTCTTCACCATTATTTCAAGTTTCTCAACAACAATTTACCACATGGAATTGCCATAACAATGTCTTTCACTTTCAAACATCTTAAAAAATTATTTTCACCATCAAAACAAATCTTTCTTACCACTATCACATTTTCCCCACACTTAAACAATGCCATAATGATTTTCCATTACTCTAACGTTCCACCTCGGCCTTGTGCATTTAAACCTATCTTGTGACAACAATTTATGTTTGACCAATGTTTTACCTCACTTGTACAAATTTGCTCGGAATGTCCCAACAAACCGTGTATGGTAACATCATTTAGTTGCACGTGCACAGCTGCCTGCTCCTATTTCCTTCCGGCATTGATTGTGTAATTCGATGGCGGGGTTTAACGTTAACAGCCAAAAGACAAATTGCGCTTTTCGTTCACCCTTCAAACGCCCTTCTTGGTGCATCCAACTTCATTTTTCTCTCGATCCACTTCCTGTTTGAAGCCCGTGAAAATTCCTCTTGTCACAACCCGCACCCAAACACCCCCCGCCCGGTGGAAAACCCCGAAAAAAGGGTTATTTGATCGGATCAAGGGCCCACACACAGCCGAAACAAGTGAAGCAGAATAAGCTGCGACTCTCGGTCACCGATCTCTTCCTTTTGTGTATTGGTGGACAAGATGACCTTTCACGCATCACTGGGATGAGAAGGGAGAAAGAGAGATGACCACTGACTCCACTGACCCCCTTCCACATCCATTTCTCGGATTCCAGTGTTTTAGAGATGTTTTTCAAAGTTTCGAATTTTTGTAAACAATTTGCTAATTGCCCGGGTTCGGCTTCGTTTTCAACCCTTTGAAGCCCTAAGTAGCCCTTTAAAAGCCCTAAAAAGGGTCCGCGAAGCCACAAAAGGGCGTTAAAAGTTGAAAATCAAGACAAGGGAGTCGAGAATGTCTTGTAGGAGTAGACGAAAGAGGGGTTTGCAGATACCGACCGAGTGATGTATTGAGGGTGGGTCTTGAGTTCACCGTCCAACCCTCGTCTACTGCCCAGTGGAATGCAACGAGCTAAGAAAAATGACTTTTATGTAATTACGAAATGACCATCACCTCGCAACGTACTCGACGACCCCTAAAAAAAAAAAAAAAAAAATTAGTAAAAACTTTCCACATTTTAAAATTTTTTAACTTTAGAAAATCTAAATTTCACATATTTACATTAAAAAATACTTTAAAAATGAAATTTCATTAATTTTACACCTTAAAATTCATTTTTTCACATTTATACCCTTTAAAATGCATTTTCTCAAATTAAAAACGACCCCTTGTTTTGCCACCCGAAAAGCCTCCCAAGGTGTCGCTGTGCATGTCAGGTCTCATCACAGGTGACGACTTAACGAGCTCACTAGTGGTGCCTGCACACCCTGCTGGACGCCACTAGTAAATAGGGTCCACCTAGGGCCCAGGGGGACCTGGGGGAGCCCCCAGACAATTTCGCAACTCAGATTGGCGCCTCTAAACAGCCACATCCCTCGGGAGGAATCCGCACACAACGTCAACTCGCAGCCGGTCACTTTAATTACAATTTCACTTTGTTTATCCCTTTAACGAGGCAGGTCATCCGAGTTAATTACCACGCAATTATGTCCACTCGCGCCAAATGGGAATCCCTTTGAGCGGTCAGCGAAGCCATTAGAACATCTCTGACCACTTGTTAAATTCGTTTTCCTCCTTATCCTTGTGCAGATCGCCGGATCGTTAAGATTGATTAGTGGCATAAAGCAGATGATGGCGCCACCACGCCCGACCGTGCATATCTTCATTACGTTTAATTCATTTAGTCGGGCAACTCGCCATGATTGAAATACGAATCTGCGAGAATCAACGCATAAAAAACGGTGTGTCAAGTGGATTAATTACGTTAATGAAAACATTAATATAACGTAAATATCCTGTCACAGTGATTTTTTTTCAACAGCTAAATTCACGAAAAGATAAAAAAAAATAAATTTTTTATGAATAAAATGTGAGAAAATAAATTTTAAGGTGTGGAAATAGTGAAATTAGACTTTTTGGATGTAAAAAATGAGAAAATAGATTTTTTTTAAAATGAAAATATGTGAAAATTATCAAATTTTTAATACTGTCACTGATTATTTTTCAATAGTTAAATTCACGAAAAAATATAAAAATAAATATTTTTTGTGAAAAAATAAATTTTAAGGTGTATATAGAAATGATGAAATTTGACTCTTTGGGTGTGAAAAATGAAATAGTAGATTTTTAAAAATAAAAATTTGTGAAAATTATCAAATTTTTTACCTTAAAAAAAATTCAATTTTTACTTTTTAACATCATTTATTACGTCATTTACCATAAAATTTTGCTTTCCCGAAAAATTCGACATTTCTGGCGTCAAAAATCAGTGTGTGTTGTGTTTGTTTACTCGTTTACTGCATCAAATGTGAAACGAAAGCGAATCGAGTGAATCATGCAGGGAGTAGCCGACATCGTTTGCATGGTGGGTAAGCGAGTGAGATGGGGTTTAATGGCTCAAAGACCATTGGTTGGGCGTGCGGTGATGAGATTAAGTGAAGAAGCACGTTCACGCTTGCGTGCGTCTCTCGTTTCTAGGGCAACCAAGCGTTTCTGAGTTCGCTCTTGGCCGTTTCCATGACAACCATGAAAAGATGCCCTTCTTCTCCCCCCGAAAAAAGGGGGTAGGGCAGATCGTGTGACATCGCAAAACGTAAGCGAACCCCATTATCACTCTTCCCTCTCGGCGACCCCGCAGTTTCTTCAAGAAAACCGGGGGGGTCGGGAGATTTTTATATCTTTTATTGTGAAACTGAAATGTTGCACATTTTGCATAAATCTCGAATGAGAGTAAAAATGTTTAGCGATTTCGAGGAAATCTTTTGTGCAGCATCGTCGAAATGCGGAACTTGGCGTGACAACAGACGCTTTGCACGTGCGCATTCCGCGCTGTTGATTCACACTTGAGAATTAAAATTACATTCCTTGTAAAGTCCGCCATGTGCAAGTCTCGAGATGCTCAAATTTGGAAGTGAATTTCTCGCGAGTCGTGGGTTGTTTTTGACACGGCATTGCACTCGCGAGCGCCAACATCGGTTCGATAACAAAACCCACGCTCGCACAAGAGAACAGAATAAATCACAATGGCAATTCGCTCATTAAAATCGGTTTTAGATGCGTAAGATTGCATTAAACAAATATTTTACAGATGTTGAATTATCGATGTGGTAAATGGTGATTGATTATCTGCCATGAGGAATGTTTTGTATACAGTTTGTTCATTCATATTGACTATTGAAGTTTAACGTTTAGAAATGATGATTGATCTTATGTGCCATATAAAGCTGTTTATTTGTTTGTTATAATTGTAGAATTTAGCATTTAAAGTATACAAAAGAGCAAAATCTTTTATTGTGTATGTTTATTGCCGTTGCAATTATGTTATTTTGTAATACTGACACGTGAATTTCTTACTTATTGATATTTTTCGAAGCGGCGAAATGATACTTCCGGTTTGATTTGGTAAGGAAATTTCGGAACACCTAGTTTAACATGTTTTCTAAAGATTCTGAAGTTTTTATAAATTTGTACAAACCGGAAGTGGTATTTCTCGATGCTCCAAACTCGAGTTTTGGATAATTTTTGCGCTTTCGTGCACTTCCGGTTTATTTTATTGATTCGCTGCATTAAGACCAACTAATACAACTGTTATTATAAGTGTTCCGAAGTTTTCAAAACTTTAGTCAAACCAGAAGTTGCATTTTTATCCCAACCGAAATTGAAACAACCATTTCGAGCTGCTTAAAATGGCACTTTAGGTTCGATTTAAAGCTTGAAATTTTAAAATTACCTTGTTCGAAACTTGTGCCAGACACCCCTGAAATTTCAAACCTCTAACATAACCGAAAGTGCCTTTTTCTGCCGCTCCGAACTGCCTTATGACACGACGACGTCACACAAAATTAGCATTAAACACAAAAACCGGATTATTTTGATCGCACGAAGGCTTCAGTTAATTTATATATCATCGCCGATCCTTTAATGAACTCTTTTTTGCCCCTTTACGCTCATCCCAAGACGCAGTTTTCTAAGGGCTAATGAGATCTTCAAAAGGTCGCATGGCACTTGGTAATGAGGAATAATCGAGTCTCTTATGGAAGGCGAATGATGAATGAGACACGAATGCAGGAAATCCTAGACTCTTGAAGGGTGTCTCCTGCAGGGTCAGTGTGGGAGAGTATCTTAAAAAAGAAGCGAAACACTCAATGACTTCATTTTACTCTTTTTTTCCCTCGTCTTGTTGATGTCACTTGCAAGCAACTGGTCAACTTGTTTAACTTCATTTTTTCCAAACAACAAAATCACTTTAAAAACTACAAAAAAAATTAGCGGTATCCGGGACCGGTCCCCGAGTTAAAAGCTTTGTCAGCTCCGGAAACTAAACTTGGCTTGTTTATATAGTAAAAAATAAAATTTAAAAATAAAAAAATAAACAAAACATTCATTGATTTCTAACATTTTTCTGTATCGAATCGTGACGTCATGATGTTTGTTTTGCATGGCAGCAAAGCCCAATGGAACATGTCGCGATTATAGCAGCAAAATGCCACGTAATTGAAGTGCAAGGGCAAAACGAATCGGCTTGATTGCCCTCGCTACGCTCTATACACACGAAATCCTGCCATTTCGGGCCATTTGTCGGCCATCCAGGCCCGCGTGACATCTTTATTGCGACGACAATTTGCTTCATTAGAAACCCCAGGCCCAGTGGCAGTGGGGTGGAGTTTGGGGACGCTGGGAAATTGAGCAATGGAGCTGAGCACGACTAGATTGAGGCACGGGAGGGAGGGAGGAGGAGGAGAAGAGGAAACACCAATTCACGTCTCCCTCATCATTCTCCATTGTGGATGGACCGTGTGGGAGATGCAAAAGAGAACCAATCACGAGCTCCACAACTAATCCCCTGTTTATCTCGCCCCTAATTTCTCATTTTATACCAAAATTTCCACAACCACTGAGAAAGAGAGAGAGAGCGACAGCTGTGTTGTGTTGCTGTGGTTGTGTTATGTGCATCAACACCTCCATCTCACCTGCCACATGAAATATCTGCGCTTGTTAAGATGACAATCTGGGGCCAGAGCAATTTGTCTTTTAGCGAGTTTCGTTAGGCGATGGCCATCTGGCGGCGACATTTTTACTGTCCGTTCTTATGAGTGAGATAAAACTCGTCTTGTGCATTGTTCTGGGAGCGAGCGAGCCCCATCCGCATCCACGATCAAGACCCTCCATTGGCGCTCTGCCCCGAGGGGTTGTGGGTGCGTAGAGGTGGCTGCGCCAATGGCGCGCTCGCAATCAATTTTCTATTCTCGAGAAGCGATGGGTGGGCGTAACCCTATATCCATCCCCATCGGTTCCTCGAAACACTCGACTGACTGCATCCCAAATTCATTCATTTCCAGTCTGGTTTATTGCTCACCGAGAGCCACTGTTCACGGAAATTTATTCCTCCTTCTATACATAGCCTTTGTGACATACTAGATGCAGAATTTGTTAATGTAACGTGATTTACTTTTGAGTGATGAAGTTGTAAATTATATAGAATCGTGCAACGCTTAAACTCCTCCATTAAAGCTCCCGTGTATGCATAAGGAAAAAAAATCATAATTGTGCCGTTTTAACACTAAATTAAACCGTCACAGAGTTCAGATCATTTCTGCACTATAATAGGTTGCACTTTTAGGCTTATTTTATTAATAAAACATAAAAAATAAAACTAAGGAAAAAATGTTTTGCCGCATCGAATATGTATAAAACCAAAAAATAACATGTAAAAATAAAAATCAACTAAAATCAACATACACCCAATCAAATATACTAACATGATTTTCAACATCCAAAGAATCACTCAAACTTCACCTTTCAAAAAAACAATCTCCACTCCCAGACGACATAAAGCCGACTTTAGCATTAAATTCAATTTAATAATTTTTTCTCTAAGGTCAGCGACCGGATGCGACCACAGTTCAAATTCGGGAAACACGATGCACCCTTGTTTACGCGTTCGATCGATAAACGGGTCATTTAGACTCTTAATGAATTTTTTCCCGTTATTTTGGCTGCTTGCCACTTGCAGCAGCGCTCGCAACTCGCACCAAATCACTCGAATATTCGTCTCGAATTCTCGCTCCCCGCGTCTCACTTTTCACTGCCAAAAGGGCGGACCGGTGGCTGCTCCGTTACGTGAGAAGGCGATTACCGTCGGTTTTGTGGGTTTATTTCCCTCTTGTAAAGTATCCGAGTGACCTGACGATCGGGCGAGGGTAAATTGGCTGTCGGGGATGGTAAGGGGGGGCATCGAGTTGGCACCACAATGTGCTCTAATGAAGACTTGAAGCAGTTCATTTTTCATAGTGCGCGCTCGGACACCTGGTTGCGGTTGTTGGTGCGCGCCCCCCTGGCGACGACGTCACAGCGAGCGAACGCGCACCTCAATCCTTTTCTCCATTCATCAACAAGAAGCAGGGTCGTTGTGACCCCGCAGGGGTGCAGGGCTGTTCTTTGTGTTTGGAGAAAATGGCGATCGAAACCGAAACGATATATAAGCGAGTGGAGCGACTCCTCTTTTGTGGATTTCTCGTCTCCCTTGACCCTCCCACTCCGACGCTCTAATGGGGAAACGATGAAGTGTTCAATGGAGCCAAAGTGGCCCTCCCCTATGTCTCTCTTTTGCAGCGACAGCTGCCAATGTCGCCAGTAACCACGCCATCGACTCGTTACGCCACATTAACTAATTTGCACTGTGCGAGTCCCTTCCACCAAAAAAAAAAAAAAAAAAGTGAACGCTGTCACTCGTGCGCTCCAATGAGTTGAGGGAAATCGAGGGATTTTTTGCACAATGCCCTGAATAGGGAGTTAAAGTGACCTGCGAATATTTTAAAGCGTATTATTGCATGGTATTTATCTAACGGCCTATTCATGGCTGAAAAAGTCATGTTATGGTTCTTTTAAAGCCGGAAATGCACGTACGTATAGCATTGTTATTAATATAATGCGTGTTTAAGTAAATAAATAATGCGATTAATATAATGTGTGTGTGAAAATTAAATTTTAAGAATGAGTACTTTTTACTAACAAGTAAGTAGTCGCTAGCGACTTTAAACGACACTCCGTTACCAACATCACATTTTGTGACGTCATGCCAGATAATAATCTTATCTTATAATAAATATTTTATTTTGTTTTCCAGTTGCTGTATGACCATGAAAGTGACCATCAACCACCTCTCAAAAAAATGCATCTTAGCATCATCCGAGACTAAATAAAAACATAAGTAAAAAAAAAAAAAAATAAAAAAATTCCAGTATCCATGGCAACCATGATTGGCCCGGTTTCCGACGACGGGGTGTCGTTTCCTCGACGACTATGACATTTCACTCGTCGAGGGAAGTCCGGAAACGGAAGTCAGAGTTATTAAAGCCGATTACAGCAGTGCCATATTTTAATGACAAATTTTGGAAAAACTAGTGTCTCTTTGGACGCATTCCAAAGACGAATTGATCGTGCCAACTCACTTCCCACTTCTTAATTCCAACACCATAAAAAAAAAAAAAATGCAAAACTGGTATCGTATCCCCGCCCTAACCCATCCCCGCAATTTATTTTTTCCTCCTTTTGATTTCATTAATTGATGATGTTCATTTTCCTCTTTTACATTGGCTCGTTTCCTCGCATCGATTTCGATCGTCGACTGTAATGGCTTCTTTTCTCTTCAGGAGACCTCGTTTTCCGTGATTACTAGAGGAAACGGGGGAGGGAACGATGAAAAAATGGGAGTGGGGGGGTGTGGGGTTGTGGGGGGTTGGGAGGCGAGTTTAGGAGCAACACAATTGCCTCCCATCATCAAACTCACTTTTATTGGAGCGTCATTACCCCGGTCGTTGGAGCTCGTCCTTAATGCGCCGTGTTCCGTTCTCTATTTTTATTTTTTTCTATTTTTTCTTTCTGTTTTGTCACCATGACGATGTTGTATTCACTCCCCCTTCGTTACATACTTAATCGGATGGAGCAAACGGGGGGACTCTTGCCATTGGTCCCGCGTGCACAATGTGGGCCGCTTCGAGTTAATATGATGTGAAGGGAGCGCGCTCTTATTGCATCGAGATGGTTTTCATTATGTCACATGAAACTCGAATCAAACCGGCGCCCTAAAACCCCTTCCAATAATGAAAATGGATGCCCGGGTCGAGATTAAAGTTGCTCTTTTACGATTCCCGATTTTTACGATGTTTTTCTAACACGTTTTTGAATTTTTTTTTTTAAATCGTAAAATAAATTGATTTTGTTGTGAATTAACAAGGACTAACTGACGAATTCGCAGATATCATGAAATAATACGATTCTAGAATAAATTCAGTCTGATAATCAAATTCGTTATGGTATTAATTTTTACTGTCACGAATTAATTTGTATGCTAAATTTTTTGTAACTAACAAATTTGCAGAAATCAAGAAATAATAAGATTTTACTATAAATTCAGTAATATTATACGAATTTTACCTAAATTCAACAGTAGCACATAAATTTCATTTAAAACCGTAATGGTCTTAAAAATAAATTGAAATCATGTTTATTTTGATCTCACTCCTCATCACTCCCAATTTCTTTCTTTTTTTTTTTTTTTTTTTTTTTTTATTCTAGGGACATGGGAGTGAAAGTGAAGTCAGTTGTTGTCGATTTTCCCCTCTTTTTATGGGTTTGCAACTCGCAGCTCCATTTTATTCTGATCGAAACGCGGGTCTTAAAACCATAACCAAACTCATCAAATTTAGAGAAGGCGGCGTGAAAATGCGTGTACGGCTTTTTGGACGAGACGTGACGGACTCGTCGTAAAGCAGATGGTCAAGAGGTGCCGTGAGCTGTGGGAGCGATGCCCCCTTTTCAACGAGATATTGGAAGCGGAGCGAGTTGCCACCAAGAGACGAATTCGTCATGGAACCAGCATTCCGTGTAGTGGAAGCGAGACCGGGTATAAATCACGTGGGAAATTAGACCTGCCGTGGTCCCGTTTGCTCACTCGTATCCCTCCCATTTTTAGTAATGGCGAAAAAGTGTGTGGAAATGGCACCCATTTTAAAGTGGGAGGGAAATGGATAGAATTTCGGATTTAAAGTATCAAAGCGATCAAAATTTACAGCTTTTTCTTATAGAATTTTAGAATTTCAAAATTTCAAAATAAAATGATAAATTTGTTGAAATATGAATTTGATGCAATAAAATTACGAATTTCAGACTTTCAAATTTTAAAAATTATAAAAATTCGTGATTTATGTAAAATTCGGAATAATACGAAAGTTTGGCTGTACGAATGCTCAACTTCAGTACAAAATATTCAATAATTCATACTAATTAAAAATTAAATATTGTACATCTCATTACGAAAAATAAGATTTAATTTTGTAAATTCGTTTTTTACTCTAATTTACGTTTCCTAATACACGTAATTTTTTTTTTACTTGTATATATTGAAATTCGTGTGATACAAATGTCTGCTAAACTAATATTCAATTTCATTACGAAACTGACAACAATTACTACAAATTATAACATAAAAATTATACATCTCATAACGGAAAACGTAATTTAAATTCGTAAATTCCTAATTCATTCAAATTACGTTTCGTCACGTCCACTAAATTTAATTTTTAAATCTTTCCCCTTTAGAAATGTATATTGCACCTCACAGCGTCTCATCTGAATTCCACCCTTCCATACCGTCAAAACAATAAATAAAAATGACAAATCTCCTCATCCCAATTTATTCATGCCTCTTTCTAAAGCCCCATCTAGGATGTGAATTCTCTGTGTTTCCGTTCAGGAAAGTTGCAGAATGCCTTCACGAAGTGACTTGCCACTCCTTTGCAACGTTTGCAACGCAGGGAGGCACTCATCCATCCATCTGGCCGCTGACAAGCAATTTGTGGTCAACCCCGAGCGACCATTTATTAGATTCTCCGTGTCTCGTTTCCAGCACAGCGCCCTCTCTTGATCGAACGCGAAATCGCCAAAATATCAACTTCGATTACGCGTCTCGGAAAATTCTCATCAAACTTTTGTGGGTGGTCTAATAACAGTTACTTTGGCCAGGCAACCAGATGGCGCCATATCTGGTGACCCTAGGTGCCACCTTGTGACGTCGGGTGCAATTTGTTTCCATGGGAATTAAAACATACATGAATTCCTGTCTCATTTTTCTAGTCAAGTATGTAAATGACATCTCGTAATTCGTCTGCGCAACATTCGTAGTTAACTAATTTTTAATTTTATTTCCAATTTAGGTTTTTTCTAATTAAAACATCCATGTCAAGTGGTAATCGACACGTGTGGCCTCAACGTGAAACATGCGATGAAATGTATTATCAAACATGTTTCAGACCAGGTCTTGAGAACGCATGTAGACATAACCTTCCAGTCTGATAGCTAATCTATAAATTTACTCGGTCAATAAATTGTGTTTAGCCAATTATAGATTATACAGTGACATGAGTGGCAGCGCCATAGCCTTAAATGACTACATTATTGTGATATCAATAATTAATCTTGAGAATGAAATTGTTTTGGTAATGATATCTTAACTTATTGTTGAACTATTGTTGTGACAATTAACATGTCAAGCAAATAGTTAATCTTAGCAATGCAGTTTAAAGTCAACAATAAAAAAAAAACAATGCCACTATTAAGTTTCCTTCACCAATACAATGCGGAGAAATTGATTTATAACGTATATTATTATTATTATAAGATATAAATTATAAATTCCATGTGTTGGATTATTATTAAAAATAATAATTTTTATTGCTGTTGTTGTTGTTCTGGTTTTATCAATAATGGTAATGAGAATGGTTACTGAGAATTTACGACGAAATAAAAAAAAATGTAAAATAAAGAAAAATAATAAACAAAGGTAAAATAAAAATTAAAAAGTATAAACTTAATAACATTAAATTATAAATTACGTGTTAAACGTAAGTTCAACTATGAATTTTATAATATAAAAATTTCAACATTTACAACATTGCCAATATTTTTTGAGAGTGTGAGAATATTGACGCCACAATTAATCCCGAAAAAAATTCTAGTCAAACCCTGTCAGTAGTAATTAATAGCAACAAAAATTATTACACTCTCACCAACAGTTATTTGTAACCAGTAGCCAACTTTGACACATTTATCTCCACTAATAACTTCTCAATTTGTGTATTTTATAACAGCAATCCAAACACATCCTTCCCGAAGAAGCAAGTTGAAGCAAGAGAGAGAGAAAGAGAGAAAAAAAATATATAACAATTCCAATTTATGTTTTCCTCCGTACGAACAACAGTGATAAAGATGTCCCTAAAGACAGCAGCGGGGCATGTTTACATCACATATCCTACGCCCATTATTCATGTCCAACACAAACAACGTTTTAACCCCCATCCACACCCTTTCAACTTCGTGATGAAAGACGCATAAACAAGATTAAGAAGAGAGGAAAAAAGAAAAGAAAGAAAAAAATAACAAGTTTATAAGGAGCAGCAGGAGATTTTTGCCACTGTCAAATGCAATTTCCGAAATAAGCCTGTCACCAATTGGGAGACGAACTGCTATTGCCCACATTCACTTTTGAAGCGAGCGAAGGGTCATTATGTTGAGAGCCTGGCAGTTGGGCACCAGCACCGTCGTCCAATCACACGTGCACATGGCTGCATTTCGATCACGTCGTGCAAAAAGCCGACAAGGGAACGCTTTCAATTCGAAGACGACATATTTCTTGCTCAAAGTAGATAGAAAACGAGTTCGGACCTCGAGCACACATACACGTTCCCCTCGAGCCCACATCCTCGGGCACAGGATGGAAATGGAGAAAATAGCTTCTCATAAATCGGACATCGCATGCTGCCACAAAGCCTAACAAGCACACAAATCTGAGCTCAGTTTGGGAATGTGTGTGTGTGGGGAAAAGGATTTATGATTTATAATAGTAAAATAGTAAAAAAGGGACGTTGGGGTAATTCGTGAGGGCAAATTCGTATTGGAACGAATTTTAGGGGAGAATTCGTGAATGGGTGTAGTAAATTCGTAAAATTTCGGTCACGAATTTCTGATGTTTTGTGAAATTTGTGAGATGTATCGCAAGAAATTCGGAAATTTAACGAAATTCTGTGAATAAGTTTCAAATTCCCAAAATTGTAAAAGTTTTGTAACATTAGTGAAATTTGTAGCAACAAATTCGAAAAATTTTACAAATCTTTCCCAAAATTTTGACGAAATTTCATGAGTATCATAAAATTTAAAAATTGATATATTCACTCATTTTAAAATTCGTATAATTCGTAATTCACGAATTACCTTAAATCCTCAAAAAAATTCGTGCAAAAATCTCGTAAACGGAGAAAAAAAAAATCCCATTTAGTATTGACATAAATGACGTGTAAACATTTCAATGTTTGATAATTAGTCCATTGAACTCCAAGCGCCTTCTATCGCCGATTATTTACGTAGGCAGCACGTCTAGGCACCTTAATTAATTCACACGTGATGAACGCGACCTCGTGCAGAGCATCCACCAATAAGCAATTTATAATGGCCGCTTCCTCAATAAACAAGTCAAGATGGCGTATGCGCCTACAAATAAAAATTCATTATTTCTTCTCTCGCGATCCGTTTTCCAAAAAAAAAAAATCTCCACTTTTGCAAACGCCGTGGCACCACACCCATACATTTTTTATCTGCACTTGCAAAATAAATTCTCATGGCTCGAGACCATGGATTTGGGGCAGAGATAAGAGAGAAAAAATTTCCCCTGAGTAATACACGTGGGTTGTCCGTACTTTAATTAAGCGTTAATTACGAAAATTAATGGAGGTATATTTGCGCAAGAAAAAAAAAGTACCAAATTAAGTAAAAGAAAATGATGTATGCGGACACGGGTGATAATTCAAGTGGACACAAGTAATTACTAAACGTGTTCGAATGTAACGAGATGAGATTTGCTGCTGCTGGCTGTAATGAGATGGAAGTCGCGTTCCCACTCAACGTGTTTGCAGACCATTCCGTTTAATTGGGTCGAAATATTTCTGCTTTTTGTGGTTTGTTATTGGTAATTAAATGAAAAGTTTTTAGTGATATAAATAATTTATTTTTTAAATCTGGTTTTTGAATTTAAATTATGTTTTTTAATGAGATTAAAGGAGCTTTTCTGCAGTGCTTTTAGGTGTTGAATGAGTTGGTAGTGGTGACATAATATTTTTTTAAGTGATAAATAAATCAATTTCCTTGTGTGAAAATAATGGTTCTAAATTGTTAATTCTAAATCTTGGTTACAAAATTAGGACTTTTCATACAGTATATATTAACAACATAACAGAAGCATATTTTTCAATATACAATATATTAGTATAGTATAAATTTAGCATTCATGTGTACATAATGTATGATTTACAAAATACGTTCTACATACATTTAAAGTGTGTTAAATATGCTTTGTGTTGTAAATATATATGAAAAGTTCCAATTTTGGTACATTTCTAATATATAAAACACATTTTGTATTGTATATTGTAAATATGTGACATTTTCGTATGAAAAAAATCAGAATTGGCAGCCTTCATTAAACCATAAGAAAATTAGGCTTAATTACATATATTTTACAAATCTTGTTTAATCCAATTTATACGTCAAAAAAAAAATAGCCAATCCCTCTTTTAAACTATCTGCATAACTTTTATAAGACCATAAGTCATCCCCACAAGCCATCCAAATTTCGCCCAATTACTGTAAACCTCACCTCTCCCTTTTTTCCATCATCAAACCAAAAATTCCACTCATATCATCAGACAATTAAAAATTAAAAAAAAAATCAAAACTTCACATTCGTCCCAAACCAACTCGTGACCATAAACTTAATTTAATAGATTAATTATGGTGGACAGAGCAAGGTCAAGAAGAGTGAAGCACGTCAAAGAACAACGCAAAAAATCATATTAAAGGTGAGTAAGTGTATATTCACGTCTTACAAATGGAATTCGACTAATTCCATGTTGCAACTCAGGAGGAAATTGTCCCATTAATTTACATTAATCAACTTTAATGACTCATAATTATTGCTTCTAATGGATTCGTTGCCATCAATGACCAACTTACCATAAACAGGCCGCTTGATTCTAATGACATGTCGTTATGGAATTAAAAAGTTTAAAAAATTAAAAATTAATAACTTTTTTCAAGCATCGCCATTTCAATCATCAATCGTGCCTTGTTTTCGTGCCAAAAAGCTGCCTGGAGGCATTTGCCGAAACCTTTCATCGAGTAACAAGCTCGGGGTACCTGGAGGCAGAGGTACCCACTCATTTCTCATTCTGTAGGTAACGAGTACCAATCTGTCAATCATGGGACTTGATCAACGTCATGTAATTATCGGTATCTAGCCGTCAGTTTAGCCGGATGATGCAACGCGAGCCTTGTAATCTGCCTGTAAGCGGTGCTTCGCAGACCCTCCCTTTACACTCGCATTTAATAACCATTACAGTTGCAGCTTGTTTTTTTCGCTTGCACGCTTTGCATCGCCCTAAAAATACCAAAAGTTTGGGTAACTTAAAATAATTTTTTTTTTAATTATTATTTAAATTATTATTTTGAACTTGAAATAAAATTTGAAAAAACTTTTTGAAATATTTTTTTAAAGTTTACAATTTACAATTGTTTAGCTGCTCTCAACAATTGTTTCCATGGTTTTAATAATTGTTTTAATTTTTTTTACATTGTTTTATTTCCAAACAATTGTTTTCATTGCTCTGAAGATAATTTGTATTCCCCACTGACAATTGTTTTAACAATTATTAAAATTTCTTTACATTGTTTTCAGCCTGGAGCAAAGACTTTAATTGTTCTTAGCAATGATTTTTCCCCATTTGCAACTGTTTTCACAATTGTTTCTGTTTTTAACAATTGTTTAAATTCCTTACATTGTTTTCAGCCTGAAGCAATGCCTTTCCAAATAATTGTTTTCATTCCCTAATTACACAATTTTTTACAAATGTTGTTTTTCCCTCATTTCTTTTCTAGAAATTCTATTTTCCCCTTCTAGCAATTACCTTTTTCATACTAACAACAGTCTAACTCTTTCATTATTTACTTTCCCCAACAATTTACTTTCAATTGTTTTTAACTTTCAAAAATTAACTTTACCTTAACTTTCCCGTCACCCACCAATTACCCCTTCGCAGACTTTCCAAACAATTTTTCCTCTCAAAAAAAACAAAAAAAAAAAAACCCATAAATACCACAAAACAATTTAAAAACACTGGCCATTCCTCTTAAGAGATAAAATACAGCAAAATTATTCCATATTTGACTAGACTCTTGACTTTTAATACACCATAATTTGATATGGCCATGTAAGGTGCATACAATCAAGGCGTCAATGAGGCTCATACTTTTAACTCATCACAGAATGAATAATTTGATGTGGGCGTGTGTAACTTTGCTTTCGCTTCAAGAAATATGCGGTGGCCGTGGTTTTTCGAAGGGGAAGAGTGAGGAGAGGGGGGGTAAGTGAGCACTGAAAAAGCAAATATGCGAGCAATCATGTCATCGTCAGGTGAGAGGCCTAACCTATCATTTCGTGCCCGGGGTTGCTAGTAATCTTTGACACAGAGGGCGCCACTTTTTCACCAAGGGAGGAAAAGAAAGAAAAAATGAAGGGATGTTCATTTGGTTGCGGTCTTAGCACGTCTTCGCGCCCTGTGATTGATATATTAGACGGCCGAAACGCCGACCGAGCCCGAGGATGAGGTACCACCGGCTCGAGTCAATCACCAGATGGCGCGCACAGGTGGTACGTGGTAGGTGCGGTTTGGCGGTCGACATGAAATTTACAACTGTTTTCTTATTGAATTAAAAATGATAAAATTTAAAGTCTTACGTCGTTCTTTGTACGGCTTTTCGTTGTAACAGTCTTTACTAATTATGTACAAGTTTCGATTTATATGGCCTAAAAATTTCGATATATAGACAAAAAAGTGAGAAAATCCACTTAAAAGACATTTTGTAAACGTAACACGAAGTCATATCGATATTTTAATCGATTTTCGCTTGATTTTGTCAGTAACAGTTACATAATTTTTCAATTTTTTTTGTCAATAAAATCGAAAAACGCATAAAAAATATCGAAAACATATCGATTTTTTTACACTATTACCAAAAAAAAAAAAAAATAACCAATTAAAAAATAAATTCCAAACCCGATTAACAGCTTTAAAACTTCTAACCAGCAACGTAATTCCCACCTTTCATCGACTCGTTAATCCTTTACAAAACCAGACACGTAAAGAAAAAAATTCTCCTCTTTAAAATTTACTTAAATTACGCATTCAACATAGACAGCAAGTCGGCAAAGTGGCTTCATAAATATAGAGGTGTTTTTGAGGAGTGCGAATTCCCCTTGATTCAAGCGTTGGCTTCTTTCATTTCTTAATCATCCATAATGGGCGATCATTGAGGCGAACCTATCATTAGGCGGTCATTTTTCCTTTACAAACTGCCAACGAGCCTCACCTCCCTTTAAAAACAAGCAACACTCGGGAACGCAGCTGCTTCGTTCTACGCAGGTTTAAGCCGCCGGGATTCCACGTTTTCTAATTTTATGTTGCAAACTCCATTTTTCGCTCCTCTAACGATACCTTTCGCCTCCAACCCCGAGAAATTTTCTCGTCTAATTGGCCATAACATCTTTAACTTGTCATAACTCATTGCAAATACGGGAGATTGATAAATGAGATAGGACCAGACGTAAACACGCCTGCGCCAGACTCGATACAAAATGGCTGATCTGGAATTCACAGTAGAGATTTTAGAATTTAATAATATTGACCAAATTAAAATGTCTACGCATCTTGATCTTGATTTTTTTTTTAAATATATAATTTAAAATGCACTTAGTAATGACACCGGAAATTCGGAATAATAGCCTTCATTACTAAGCGAATCTCGAGCTAATTACCCACAATTACTCGTAATCATTAGGAAAGTAGGTAAGAAATGGAAGGAAACTGCACTGCATGCTTGCAGAAATGCAGGAACGCAAAACCCACCTGTCAGAAGCCGGTTTTGGAACAGTTTTTTTTGTTTTTTCAAACTAAACAAAAGGAATTATTTCTTACAATATTTTGAGATAAAATAAACGCTGAATTTTAACGAGTAGATCAACAAAAGTCAGTCAAAATTATATATATATTTTTTTTACTTTTAAAAATTCCAATTTTGGCACGATTAATTCTAATTTTTGCCACAGGCAATGCATCGAGCGCTAACAGTAGTTTCACTTCTGAGTACGGTACCAAATTTCAACACTAGGTGGCAAACCTGACAGAATTCTCAAATACTGACATTTTGGTAATTAGTTACAGTTACAGTTACATGTAATAAAAAATAACTAATTACTATAGTTATAGTTACTGTAACTAAAGAGAAAATTAGCAGCGTTAAAATTCTCGTTACAATTGCATTACTGTTACTGTAACGTTATAAAAAAAATTTAAATTATAAAAAGAAACTGCAATATTTGAGAAAATTATTGGAATTTCTCATCAATTATTCCAAAACAGGTCATTCAAATAGCCTTTAGTGTTTACATACACGTATTCAAAAACTACTGTATAATTTCAAGCAGACATAAATTAAACCCTAATTACAGTTTCCTCACATAAATAACGAAAAATCCTAATTTATAGTAGATTTTACTGCTTAAAAACCTTCGGGTAAAAAACCATTTAAATATTTATTTAATCATTTATTACTATAGTTTCAACACAAAAACGAGTCTTTCGCACTTTTTCAAATCTCTCATCTTCGCAACGGGGAAATTCTCGGACTCGTAATTGCCCATCGTGGAGGGAAAAAACCGCCACATTTCCTACTGTTTAATACTTTTTCATCGCGTGTCCTTCGCTACCAATTCCCACGCTGACCGGAGACGAAATTTATATAGAGGAAATCAGTCGGGGGCAAAATTTGTGGAATTTTCTTCGTCCCTACTCGAGAAGGTCAGAGGGGAAGACAATACATAAGAAATAAAAAGTTCACTGTGTATCTGGAAATACTAAAAAATTGAGATAAAAATCCAGTTTTCCATGGTATTTATATGAAATAAAAAACGGTCGGAACTCAATTTGCTCGTCTTATGAATTTCGAATGAGGAAAACGCGGCAATAAAACTGAAAATCCCACCTCCGCCCAAGTACTTAAGAACATAAATAAGTGGGAGAAGAGAGACAAAGTGATGATAATATATTTTCCCAACATGCATCCATCTGTTATTCGGTTTTTTCCTTATCTCTAGTTGGAAATCGCCAATCACGACGCATGCGCGCAACACTTCCCTGTCGGTGGTGACCAGAGTCAAACTCGTGAGTGACCTTCCACCTCCTATCCATCAAACAAGAATAATTACGTCATTTAAGAACGCTACTTAGACGTCCTGGTGTCTGGTTCGTTGCCTTTTTACTCTTGTGGGTTAATTGGTTTGCAGCAGTGTCTATTCCCCCTCTTCTTCAACCCCACGAGGATTAATCCCTCTTTATTTCACCTGTGGTGATTAACACCATTTTTACAGTGGGAGAAGGTTTTTTCTTGCTGTTATATGTTAAAAACCATTGTTAAATCATTGAAAATCATTGTTAAATCATTGTAAATCATTATTATATCATTGTTAAATCACTGAAAATCATTGTTTCAGCATAAATAACTATTATTAAAAACCTAAAACCACTGTTAAATGCTACAAATCGTTTTAAATTATAAAAAAATCATTGTTAAATCACTAAAAATTATTGTTGAAACATTTACAAGCATTGTTGCCATCCTAAATTTATTGTTTCAATATTCAAACACATTATTATTCCATAGTTAAAACATTGTTACATCCCTAAATCCATTGTCTCTACATCATTATAATCATTAACAATTTCTACACTTTTCTCAATCATATATCACACCAAAATTATACTTGAAAACTTTCACTACACCCTTTATAATACCCTACACCTTTCCCAGCAAAAGCGAATTTTACGACCCACGAATCCACCCCAAATGTGGCATCATGAAACGACATGACCCCAACAATTTCCCAGTGTAACATGCAACGTGACAGAACTGTCTAACAACTCTACCTCTCGGACAAATCTGCAAAACTCGGGTAATAAAACACAACTTTTACACCTGGGCATTTTTTTCTTTTCTTTTATTTTTTTTTTTCAAAAACCATTTCCATTTTATATTTATCGTTTCTCATTATGAGATGCGTGGGAGGTTCACACACCTGTACGTAATTGGCACTTGTCCGACACTGACGAGATACTGATTTAGGACTCGCCGGCCCGCCAGTGACGCAATCAATTTCATTTCGTATGAGTGAAATAAGGAGGCCGTGCCTCGTGCGGATATAATAATTGAGTGGCGAGTGGGAAAATTTATTGAAACAAATTTGCAAGCGAAGGAAAAAGCCAATAAGTTAGAAATGGATGTGCTGCGGCGTCATGTGCAACTACGCGAAACAACAAAAAAAAAGTCCTTTAAACCTAATCGCTCCATCTCGTCTCGTACGTTTAAAAACATGCGAGAGTTTGTGAGAGTATCGTTACATAATGATTGCACAATGTGTGCACGTTTGGGAATCTGTAAACACTGGATTAAGCCATTAATTTGCGCAATTAAAAGTACATGACATGTGGCTAATTGCTGACCGCAGACCGATGTTTCTTCGCATCATTCCTGGACAGGTCGTAAAAAGCAGAGCAGCGTGAGCGCGCAGCCAATTTACACATACATTACAAACAGGATGTGAATTATATCTTGATATTTAGTTGCTAGGTGGGTGGGAACGTTAATCGCTTTATTCAATTTTCTAGGTAAACATCGGATCTGATGCGATTCTGGTCGGCGAGCGTGACGCCATTTCCATTTCCCTAATGAGATCAAATTAACCCCTTGCGCCGAAATAATGGTCACGAAAAGTGTACATAACAAAAACATTAAGGAATTTTAATCTTTTTGAAATGGATCAAGCTTGTTAGTTGCTTTAAGGGTCAGTTGTTTGGTGGTCTTGAAGAAAGTAGAATAAAGAATTTGTGATTGTTGATAAAAGAATTGTTGCATAAGAAAAAAGTAGTTAATATGTTTAAAGTATATATAGATATGGTAAAAAATACTTGTTTTTAACAATTGTCGTATGTCCAAATATTGTTTCAACGGTTCTTTTCTTTGAACAATTGTTTTTAAAAAAAATTTGAATGCAACAATTATGTCAATTGTTTTTAACTTGAATAGTTCAAGAAATATTTTGTTTTGACTTCAACAATGTTTTCAACAATTATGGTACCCATTTTAAGTGTTTCAACAATTGTTTTGATTTCAACAATCTTTCTTCAAAAATTTTGTTCTCAACAATTATCCTACATTTAACAATATCTTTCTTTCCAACAATTTTATTTTCCCAACAAGACATCAAAACTACTTAACCATTTCAACATTATTACAACCACTACTTAGTAATCTCAACTCTCACTAGAGGTCTCTTTCACCAAACCAATTATTGTATTTTGTTTGATGTGCCTATTGGCTTCTCAATCCATTCCGCAAGACAAATGAACACTGGCGTCGACCTTTGTAATGAAAACAAGCATTAACATAATCGTTACATTTAGCAAACCACTCCTCATCAGAGAGAAAAGTCATTTGGTCTCTAAGGTTAATGGTGGCATTCGTAAACAACATTAGTCATCGACCATCAACATCATTTGTTAGTGTCCGAACGCTTGGGCCTTTTGACAGCTTAGTTATGACAGCAACGAAATTGCCTTACACTTCTGACAATGTCAGCAAACACTTTGCTCGGATTTAAAAAAAAGAAATTTTTTTGAGGATTCAGCGCATTCTTCCGAGGTCACATACAATGGCTCGTGTGCACAAGAATGGCAATTTATTATCTGCGTCCATCTATTAAACATTTCCTCGAGCCGCGCGCTGAGTTGGTTGGAATTTGGAACTTTAATTCCTTAAAGTTGCTCCGTAAAAGTTAAGAGCTGATGCTATCGTTAAATACGCATCTGTCTTGTTCCACGGACACGAACTCGTGCGTTCATCAATCTCGGGGAGCGATTCCGGTTTTGCGATAAATGATTACGAGTGTTTGTTTTTATGAGTTAATTCTCTCATCTGGCGATTATTAACTTCTTGAATTTTCGTAGTTTTATAGTGATAAATGTGACGGGTTTTCGTTTAATTAAAAAGGAAAATAATTGATAGAAGAGAAATATTAGTTGGAAAGAAAAAATGAGATGTGAGTGTTGCAAAAGACATCAATTGTTGAAATGACTAAAACAAATGTTAACAATCTCAAAACAATTGATGGAGAAATAGTAAAATGATTGTTGAAAAAACCAAATATTTTTATAAAATCAAAACCCATTGTTGGGGAAAAGATGAATTGATAAACATAATCAATTGTTAGAAAATGAAACAATTATTGTGAAAAACATAACAACAACAACAACAACAACAACAATTGTTGAAAAAGCCCAAAAACCATTGTTGAAAATACAAAAAATGTTAACAGACCAAAACAATTGTTCAAAATACCACATCCCTAATAAAAAAAACACAAAACCATTGCTACAAACAACTTTTAAACCCTCCAAACCAATTATTTAAAACCCACCCCCGTTATTTCATCATTATTTAACAACACCATTCAAACTTCAGTAAACATTATTATCTAAAAAAAAATCACACCATAACTACTTTCAAACCCCAAAACTCCCTCCCACCTCTCATCCCTCACCCCTCACCCCACTCGAAACCCCTCCCCAAAAACACTTCTTGCAAACCCAACCCCAATTTTAACAAGAACAATATTTTTTATCTCACTTCCAAAACGACTGCCATAAATCCAACAACCCAAGTTGAGGTGCCATTGGAATTTCCGTGCGACAAGTTGCGACTGGATATTAGAGAACGTGACCCGGGATTATCTAGTGGACATGGGTGTCAGAAATGGCGTCTGGCCACTCGTTGCCCGCAATTTTACGAGGCACTCGACAAAGACTTTACATCAGGACTTTTTCCCTCCCCTTTCCTTATCTCTCGCAAAGTAATTCTGTTTGTCCTTTTAGTTTATTACCTGTTTCGCTTTGATTTACGCTCCAAGCCCCAATCCCAAGGTATTAGCGAGACGCCAGAATGCAAATGGAAATCAAAAGTCAAGATTGTTTTACACCAATTAAAATTTTATCAACAATCTTTAATTTACAGCCCTTTAAAACAACCATTTTGATTACGTCCCAATTTTTTCCCGTTTATCTGTGTAATCTAATAATTTATCTGGAAATTATTCAGAAACTCATCAATAAATTAGTCGCCATTTTTTCTTTCCTTATCTCTACCTGGCGGGGGAATTTACATAACTAGTGGCAGAATCAGGTACTACGAAGTCCAACAGCGCATGCGTGTTGGCTACCCCGTGATTTACAACATCACTTATTAAAACTCGAGTGCATCCAGGAGGGAAAAAAGGATCAAACCGGAATTCGAGTCTCACCTCGTGCCGTGTACCATTAAAACTGATTAATAAACATTAAGTTGACGTGTAGAACGTTTCAAATAGACCGTATTTAAGGATCATTTGAGAGAACTCGCTGCTTTGAGACGTTTGGGAAAAAAGAGTTGCAAGAAAGAAAAAAAGAAATCAAGTTTTAAATTGACTAAAATATATCCACTCGATTTGCCTCGAGGTGGCGCTCGATAGTGCAAAGAAGGGTTTTTGAAGGTGTGGTAAATTTATTATAAAATTATACTTTTTTTTATTATTTCGATTATTTTTTATGCGTATATTAGGTGGAATAAATATGCAGCAATTTAAGGCTTAAGAGATTCGGGAGATTATGTTAATGTCATTGATGATTATTAAAGTGTGGTTTTGGATTTAGTAGGTAAATATGCCATTCGAGGTTGTTAATAAAAGCACTTCCGGTTAAGATAGTTGAAATAGTTAAACAGTATCATTTCATAAAAATTCCAAGTTTCTAATTTATCCGGAAGTGCTTTTAATGTACACTCTGTAACAAAATTCGTGATTCGGAGCACAGATTAAGGGCACTTCCGGTTGAGTTAAAATGATGAAATTTTATGGTAACGTCCATCTTTGTTACAAGTTGGTGATCCTAAATTTTCAAACTTCCAACTCAACCGGAAGTGCCTTAAATAAGCGCTCCGAATGAACAAAATAGCCAAATTCGATTTGTTTCCCATTTAAAGAGTACTTCCGGTTAAGTTGTACACTTTAAATTAAGAGATCACCACTCCCAACAACAGTGTAATATGCATTTAAATTTAAATACCTCTAACTCAACCGGAAGTGCCTTAAAACGGCGCTCCAAATTTGATTAAACAATTATACGCCATAAAACTCAAAAGGATTTGTGCGAAAAAGTAATATTTAATGCTCTCTCTTAATCTTTCAACGCTATGCACCAAAATGATCAATTGTAAGTCTTAAAAAAACCATAAAACATAAAAAAGAAACCACGGAAAAAACATGTTTTGAAGGTGAACATGAGTAATTGTTTTTATCTCCCAGATAAGCAAGATATGATAGTTTGTGAAAAAGAAAAATCCATCAACTTAACCTTAACAATAAATAACAAATTGAATATCTAATGATATAAGCAAACACAACATTAATAAAATTTAAAGAAATAAAAAAAACAAAAAAATTATTTTTTCCACCCAAAAAAAAAAAAATATATATTTTTTAGTTTTGTCTTAACGAGGCACTTGAAATTTCTTTTCAGGCTTGAAAGTAATAAATTTTTACATCTAATTACACATACGTGTCAACTTTTTTCATTTTTTAATTTACTCGAGAAAAAAAATTTCTTTCTTTAATGCTGAAGAATGCAAGTGGAATAAATCCTTAATAATTCCAAATTCACCTAGTGTTAAAAAGACGTAATAAAATTAATAAGTAGAAGCAAATTATCTACCGCAACACACGGAGAGAAAAAACTGCAACTTTTAAGTACTTTTTTAAAGACTGCTAATTACTGGCTTTAGAAGAAGAAATCACTAAAAGTTAATTTTGTTTTCTCGAGCCAGGTGTTGAGTAAATGTCATACATTTTCTTCACCTTTCAAATAAGATCGAAAAAACAGGAATTTTTTTCAACTCAGTGCAAATTCTTAAGAAATAAAGACGAGATAAAAAATGGCTGCAAATCATCTCTAAAACCACTAAGCAGCTTGTTTATTACGCTCCACACACTATACATTAAACGTTGTTACTGTCACTGTATTAGTAGCCGTAAAAAACTCTTTCACGGCTTTTAAGCTTAGTCGAGCTAATCTACAACTGTATTACTTTATTAAAGACACGTTTGGAAATCTTTATAAATCACTTTTTGTCGTGTTTCGTGCGTGGGTTTAATGAGAAGTTTAAAAAATTTAAGAGTGTGACATTTTGAACCTGAAATTTACAGGACGAATTGTGAAATGGGGGGAAAAAAATAGATTGGTCTGAAGTTTTAAATATTAAGAAATCTAGGTTTTTATCAAAGTTACATCAGTGATTCATTGTTTAAACATTGTTTAGTTAATAATTTTGTGTAATGCTGTTGTTTTTCGATATTTTCCATTGTTTTATAATTGTTGTAACAATGTTTCTTCGTTATTTTCCATTGTTTTATAATTGTTGTAACAATGTTTCTTCGTTATTTTTCATTGTTTTAACAATAATTTAACAATATTTTTTAATATTTTTACATTGTTTTGCCAATAATTTTGTGTAGTAGCATTGTTTATCAATATTTTCCATTGCTTTATCATTATTTTGACAATTGTTAGTATGATAACATTGTTTTTCATTCTCTAAATTCTTCAAACACCTTTTTATTTTACTACAAAACAATGTTACAATCAAGCATTAAATATTGCAACAATGTAACCATGAAACCAAATAAAGATTAGCATCATTTTCCCCACAACTACACCCATTGCCATTTCCACTGCATCCTTGGATATCCAATTAGCAAAAACCTTACACAAACAAATGCTACTTTCCAACGTAATTACATTCTTGTCTACACTAACACTACATTTTAAAACCCCAATTTCTTTAGCAAGGTTCATTTGAAGAGGAAAAGAAAGCATAAAATTGCACCTGGTTTCACTTATGACCTTCCAATTATACCTAAAGATGTGTGCGCGTGCGATGAATGTGTGCCGAGGGGCATTCACAAGTTCGGCACAAACTCAGTTATTTACCCATTGTCGTGTCAAACACAGCTCATACAAAGTCTGCAAACTCAAACAGACAGGCAGCCACCTCTAACTGATACCTGTCCACGCCTGTAGGCTCCTTTTTATTTTATCAAATGAGACAGGGTGTTTCAGCAAACAATACCAACGTATAATTTTCAAACACCTGTAATTGAATGATGGAAAGCAACAGCAGAGTCTATAGAAAGAGGCTCCTTTGTGCTTCAATTTTGAACTGAAAAAATTGTTTTTGCAATGAAAAAAGGGAACAGTTTCCACAAGTGCCACTCCCTTATGTAAATATCTATCACTGCAAAATGTTTGTGTTGTTTGTATGCATGGCTTGTTGTGTGGTTAATAATGATTTAATGCTGTCTTCATTAATAAGGATTTCAGATTGGGATTACATTAATGCTAATGGAGTCATGAATGTGTGATAGGAAATTGTTGTTGATAAGGACATGTAAGAATTACAAGATTTTATTTTGTGATTTGTTGCTGGTGAAGACAGTGACAATCTTAAGATGGTATTAATGTCAGATAGCTGGCAAAAGCTGGTTTAGACATTCGTACAATATAATTATTACATACTTTGCGTAAATGTAAGCAGCAATCAACTTTATATTCATTGTTTTCACTAAATATAAGTGGCGCTGCGTTCGTGCAATTTTGTTGCAAATTTATATTGCAATTTGATGTAATTATCCTACCTTTGGTAGTTACTGGCATAACCACCAGGGCGGCGCCATGATTTGTGGATACAGTGAATTTATGACATACAAAATTCATTGTTGAACTTATATTTAACATGTAATTTATAATTTATAATGTCAAGCATCTGTAAGGCTCAAAGAAAATTTGTTTGTCGTTAGCAATAATTTTCAGGGTTTTAACAACAATCAAAGTTTACAAAAATTTTGATTGTAAATTAAGACTTAAAAAGATGTTAACTAAAATGATTAGTAATTTAAAACATTTCTAGCAAATTAGAAATAGAAAATGCGGATATACAACATTTACAGTACCACAAATTATAAATAGAATGTTAAACAATGAATTTTGTAAGTTGTAAATAATAAGTTGATTATTGCTTACGTTTCTGCAAAGATCCCTATTATTAAACAGCAATGAAATAATCACTTACACTGAAACAATCCTATCACAATTAATTATTAAAAAATCTTTATATATGATTACAATAGCAAAACCAATTGCAATTTCTTTTTTAATCTCATGATATAAATTCTGATTTCATTTCTGATATTGATCACAATTAAAAATCAAATTTCAATCTCTTTTTTAAATCGCAAATCCTTTACAATCCTCATTCTATAATCTCAAACAATCCCAATCTCATTTATTCCATTGTTAATTATAATCACCACCACCTGTTTAATTTAATTTAACTTTCCATTTGCCACATTTTACATTTCAGTGCACTTCCTCTCAAGTCTCAAGTCTCAAGTCAACTCCATCTAAACGAGTGAGGGTGCGACTCCTAGTGTCAAAACGAAGGTGCAACTCGCAGCACACGGGACATTAATGTGACAAAGTGACGAATGGAATGTGTCCACGTCAGTGGCGTAGATCGATAAGCACGAGGGTTGCAAGAATCGACCCCGGTGTGGTGTGGCTGCACACTGCGACCAGACCTCCAACATTAGAAACACATTCCAACGCGGTCATGCCTCGCACAACAACCGACCTGTCTCGAACGCTCGTGGGTTCCCTTTCTAATTGCTTCCAAGCACTCCCACCGTATAAACTAGAAACCAAATGTAAACACGAATTTGACACGGGCCCGGCAACAACTTACAACCAATTACCCGACTTCATGAAAGCAAATCAAAGCAAAAAGCAAAGCGGAAAAAATTCGAATAACTTCTCTTGCGTTTGAGCGCCCCCTGCTGGCACCCTAGGGAGTAGGTTTTATTATCGAAGTCCAAACTTTTTACTTGATCTATTTGCACCCCTGCAACGCCAAATGAACGCCCCAATCCACAGCCGATCCCCTGCCGAGCAAATTACTAACTACAAGTTTGCCTAGCAGAGGTAAAGGACTTGCTTTTAAGTGGCAGCTGTGAAAATTAATATCCACTCACATGTCAAGGAGCTTCCAAACTCAAAGAGAGACTCAAACACACCCAAACTGATTGCATCAGTCTTTCTTTTTAATATCACTTTTAATAACTTATTGCTTTGTCGGGAAATGGCATGCTGCACTGTTGCACACAACAACACGACTGTTGCAAATTAATTTCCCCCCAGTTTTACTTGTTTTGACAAATTATTTTTTTTATTATGGAACTCATTAAGCAAGAGTAGTGCAGTGAAGTCATCAGAAGTGGCAACAAAGTATAAATTCCAAAGATGCGACAGTTTGTTTTCGCAAAAACTCTGTTGCATATTAATTTACTTAAGTAAAAAGTTTAAATATTCCCTATGCAAAATTATCACATGGAAATTTAATTTAATTTATTGTTCTGATCTAGGGCTATTGTATTATAGTTAGAATATTAGATCTGAATGAATGATGTTGTTGACTGATTGAATGGCACATATAAAGTGAAGTGTTAATTTATTGTGCAATTGATAACAAATCAACAATGCGATGATCTAGAATAATAGAAATGTACATACGGTATTGTATTAGCAAAATTTATTTTTTCTTTATTTTAATCCCTTATTTAAAGATGTTGAATTTTGATTTTAGCATTATTATTGCTAAAAACAATGCTAAAACACTCTTAAGGACTGCTATACGTAACTGTACATAGTCAAAAACGTGTGTTTTGAATGTTTTTAACAAATTCGGGCGTTATTTGAGAAAATACGGTAGACTATAACACTGTTGAACTATTAATTATAACATCAAACTGAAATCACTGCATCTACAACAAAAAATGTTACGCAAAATTTTACAAATTTCAAATTACTATTTTCCAATTTACCCCTGTGCAAAATTAAATTACCCACACCTCAAATATTTCTCGTTATTTCTCAACTTCTATCTGTCCTACTTCGAGCACAATAATATATAATTTACTTCCTCAATTTATTGTAAATCACTTAGATCTCATTACCACTATCTTTTTTCATACTTTTTTAATAAAAAAATATTATTTATATGTCATTTATTATTTTATTTATCTTCCATCCCCTGATATTTTTTTTTCTCGGGGAAGAAAATCAACAATTCACTCCAGCCATCTCCATTTAATATTCTCTTAATGAGACTGTCAGAAAACGAATCATTTCTCTATTACCCTCCTTCACATAGACAGCACCTCATTAAGGCTCAAACAAGCTCCGTTTTGAAATTACTAAAAACTTGTTTTCGGTAATAAGCCCAAGTGCAACCCGAAGGAAGAAGAAAAAAAAAAGAAAAAGAAAAAAACATGAACTAAAGCGTGATGTGAAAAAGATTTTTAACTCAACCTAATCTGAGTCTCACACTTCTCCCCGAAACGTGCCAACATCGCCGAGCCGATTTTATCAGACGCTAAACCCCCCCTGACCACCTTCATAAGCAATACCAAACTCAAAACTGCACCTCTTTTAATAATAAAGAAAAATTATTACAGCAATAACTTATCGCCTAACCTAGTGCTGCCAGTTTGGGCTACGAGTCGCCAATTGGGCTCTTTTTATGAGAGAATGGTTAAGACTGTGAAAGAAAAGTTATGAAGGGCACTATAGGGTCATTTATTCTCACGTTTGAAGAAATGTCAACGTTACTTTTGGAGATATAATTTGTCATTAATTCAAGACCGATCTCTTATGTCGATAGTGGCATTTAATGTTAAAATGAATTTCACATTTCAGGAAATCGAAAAAATCGAATAAATCAAAGAAATCGACCTGTAACGTTGAATGCCACTTATGATTCGGCAAACAACCAACCACTCTACAATGTGAATTTTTGAGTTGTTTTGCCGTCAGAGGGCAGTGAAGGGAAGGAAAAGCCGGAGCGTCGGAATTATGGCTGCCGAGTCTAGTCATTAAGGACTCACACCGTTCATTGAGCATGATTATAGGGGAAAGCGATCGACGTAGCGGCCGACGTGATAAGACAGACAAGCCAACACTATAATCAACGCCTGCACGCCCCATTGTGTCAGCTGCTCTCAATTCTGTTTAAACAACTCGCCTCAAACAATGCACTGTGTTATTAAATTGTATTATTAAATAAATGCTTCATGATTAACCTCGTTATTTAAAAGCCACGGTTCTCGAATTGCCCGCATAAACAACGCTAACAGTCGCTCGTTATAACGTGTAATTTCGAAAAAACAATCATTTCCCTTTTCTTTTAATCAAATACCATAATTTATTGCCGCTTTCCACAACGACCTGGAACAACGATTTCCGCGGGAAAATGCTATTTTCGAGCGAAAATTCAGTCTTTCCGATATTGCGCATGCGCGTGCAGGTCGTGACGAAGTCGGTGGGGCGGTGCCGATATCGTGTGCAAATATTAACACTGCCCGGTCTAATGTACTGCCAACGTCCACCCATGGGGGCAACTGCGCTTAAGTTATGGACTGCGGGGCCAGAGGTGGAGGCGCGAGGAACCATGCATTCAAGCACCTCGCTCGCTCAGCCTGCCTCCTGGCGATGAGCGAAGGAAACATCATCAGAACAGACAGTGTGAGAAACGAGCAGGAAAATCGGCGAGGGGCAAGACGGCCTCCCTCCGCTGCACTTCATTAGTGCAACCGAAAACACACAAAACTGAGTCAACAGATCCACAGTTCATTTTGAGTTCGAGATATGGCCACTTCCGGTTAAGGTGGGCACTTCACTTTTCAGGGTCACCGAGCTCGATGTCTGTTGATAGTGTCCTTAAAATTCCAAGAGCTCAACTCGACCGGAAGTGCCTTGAATCGGCGCTCCGAATTGCAACAGTGATGTGTAAAGTCCCTTCTTCATTAAATTAAAAGTTTATGAAATTTCTTAATTGGCTCCCGACAATTGTTTCTGCCAACTTGTTAACAAGATTCATGTTAAGCATTATTTTTTTTCTACTTGTTTCATCTCTTCTCCCCTTATTTATCAATCAGAAGACGAGTGGAGCTGTAGGGCCTCACCTGATGTTACAAACTGTCGCTTCAACCCAACCTAAAGCCTCTGGGTTTTTCAAATTAAAAAAAATTACACACACAGGTATACAACCTGCCACTCCACTTTCCTGTCAATTAGATAGGAGTCGCCGGGATTAAAATCAGCTTTGTAATTAACACGGTTTGCTAGACGCCAAATTAAGTAAAATTCTTACACGGTTTGCAGCTCTGTGAAAACAAGTAATTGCAACCTTTTATTCCCTAAAACCACAAGTGCCACTGACGTTCAAAACTGATCAAAGTTGTTTCGTAAACTTGTTCAATTCGAGGTTGTTGGATTCACTCATCGGCTTCCCCACTAATCCGGTTCGTTATGACTCCGATTCAACTACAGATTAAAGTATGGCGTCTAAAATTGAAGACATTTTCTAGTCATTTGATTAACCTGAAAATAATGCACTGAGCAAACAAGTAGCATGTGTTAGAATACTCTTATAAACTCTTCCCTCTGTGGTCTAAATTTCAAATTAAAACAATGTGAAAAACAAAAAATAACCCCACGAGATACTTTCTGAAAGATGTCTTTTTTTGACTTTTCAGAAAAATTAATTATCTTTAAAATCATATAAAAAAGTCACTTCCAGCTTGTAAAAGTCAAAATCGATAAAAAGTGATATTTTAATTTTTTTTTGTTCTTCAAGACTAAACGCAAGTATTGTTATTGAAAATGAGACTGAAGTCTTTAACTAACCAGTTTTTAATCAGTCTTCAATAAAAACTTTGCGAAGACATAAGCAACATTCGGCATTGCATTTAAGCTTACAACTCAAAATTCATTCCTAAACTTGTGTTTAACATGCAATTTATAATTTACACGTTATATACTATAAATTGTACGTTAATTTTCCACAAAGTCCCACTCGCAGTCCAGCTTCTTACATTGCTCCGCTTTCGTGATTTCGTCTTTTAATATCACTTCTGGTATTTCAGATGAGTTTTGCAAAAGAACAAAACCCACGAAAAGTACTTAAAAACACAAACCATTGATTTCATTTATTCTCCCACAAATTGAAAAACAACAAATTGAATATTTTTTTTAAATCTCCCGACTCCCTCTCTTCCCCACCCCAATCCCATCACACACACATACACCAAAAAAAAAAAATTAATTCAACCAACCTCTCGCACTATTCCCTTTCCCCACTCACAATTCACACATTAATATTAATGCACAATATCTTATTATGGGGTGATGAAAGTAGGAGTGGGTAAATCTACGCCCAAGACTCCATTCACACCTCGGAGCGAGGCATCGACTTAAGAAGAGGCGGCACGAGATCATTTTTTCTCTCCGTATGCAAAATTAAACAACCACTTGTGCCCTCGATACAATGCAATCTTGATTACCCAAATTGTACACTTGATCGAAATAAATTTCTATCTAATAATCACCTTCGAGTACTCGCTAATCTCGAAACATTCCTTCCACCGCGCACATTACAATCAAACAAACGAAACAAAGCAATTTTAATGTCGTCGTAAAAAGGTAATTCAAACATTGGAAGTGAAAAAAAAAATGTTTTCTAAGCCCACAGCAGATTATAGGTATTTTTTAAGCAGTTTGCAAAATTGCTTTCACGCTTCTTTCTACGATAAATAGCTGCTAGGAATCTAAACTTATCTTTTTGGGTGAGAAGTGGGAGGAATTTTTTTTTTTCTATTTATTTTTTATTAAAATAATAAAAAATGAAAAAAAAAAAAAATACTCAAATCAATCAATTTTAATCCTAAGAAAAAAAAAATTTCCATTAAATTGAAATCACGAATCTATTATTTATTCTCTCATCGTTCCATATAATTGGGGAGGGAAAAGCAATTATTTTCAATAAAATGATGAAAAAGGTAAATAAATTGATAGGTTTTGTTTGATCCCAAAGCCTAAATTGAAAATATCAAAAGTTTATTTTTTTTTTGTTAAAAAATGTATAAACCAGTTTCTTCACTCTTTATCTCGTTTTCATCTTTAATTTTTTTTTGCGTGCGGATCGGCCGTGTTGTTGTTGGTAATTTTAGGTACAATTTAAGATCGAGGCGTGTAATTAGCTAAAGCACAATATGAAGCAGTGGAATATTTTATGGCATTCTAAATCACTGATTGCGATAGCGATCGGCCTTGAAGGCTGTTTGCAAATGAATTTGTTGTGCATAACATCGAAATGAGTTATTTGCTGTGCTCATTAACATTCATAACCAAGGGAAAAGGTTTATGGGAATGTATTTAATAATATTGTAAAAGTAACACCGTTTATCAAGTGGAAATTGTTCTCACGTACCTTTTTCTTTAATTTATTCTGCATTGATGGAGAGATGAGAGCAGTCGTGCAGCGCCATCTGACTGTGAATTCCAGCACCTAAAAATATTTAAAAAAAATTATATAATTAACATTTTAGTTATTTGTTTTTGTAATTTGTTTTAGATGCTGATAAAATGTTTTGATTGAGTCATTATATATCTTAAGAGTTAATGCAATTTAAGGATAAAAGGATATTTTTTAATTTAGTGATTATTCATTTAGATATTATATTTCTTGTACATCAATAAATTAAATGATAGAATATGTTTAATGATAAGTAAATTGGTAATTGATATTAAGTCTAGCTTTTACCAGTTTTGACTAGTTTATGTGCAAGGCATACCATGCAGCGCCATCTAACAATGGAAAAGTGAAATAATCTGAATCTGTTCTGTAGTTGCACATCACCTTTTGCTGAAATTTTACCAAAAATAATAACTTGTTCCGTTTATAGAAAAGTGTAATGTAAGTTTAAAAGTTATATTTGAGTTATTTGCTGAAAATGAGAGCAACTTTGCTCCAGCTTTTCCATGACTATTAACTGCTGATAAAACTTTCACTATCAGTTGTTGTTAGTTATGTATCTACATCATCTTTAGATAAAGCAATTGCAATTTGCGACAGAGTAGTGACGTGTCGTATCGCGATTGTGGAAAAACTTCCTTTATTTAAAATCGATTTAATAGTCCCTATAATACTTTAGTAAAACTTGCAAAAAAAATAAAACAAGAAGTGTTAATAAAATCTTAATTTCCTTGTTTCCTAGTTCCTACTCCCACTAGTTTTTTTTCCGCTAACATCATAAATTAGAAAATAAACCGTTGTTGACAAAATCTTAATAATTTCCACGTTTATTTATCTAATTTCTGATGTTAGCAAAAAAAATAGCAAAAAAAAAAATAAGTAGTGAAATTTTAGCGATAATGATAGCGAAACATTTATAAAAAAATTCTACCAATACCGTAGCAATAGCGATGATATCAAACTAAATTTTTTTAAATTTTAATAATTAGATTTTTCAACAACACTGATTGCTGCAGATATGACAATTTCAACACGGGCAATTGCGTTTTCAGCAAAAGTTTGTTCAATTTTCACAGAAATTTAAAAATACTTGCTGCTTTAATGAGGAACAGATATAATTTAAGCTAAAAAGCAGTCAATTTGTTACCTCACCAACTCAACTTTAAATTTACAGCTGCCATTTAAACTCAACAAAAATCAGAAAAAGACAAAACATCATATCAACATTTCTTCTCCTACTTTTACCACACAAACCAAACTACCAAACATTCCAAAAACAATGCATTTTAAATCTCCCGCTCTCCCACCAACGTACTTGCCCCAGAACCAAAA